>QOCX01000459.1:82708-107182 GCA_005959815.1 Sarcophaga bullata
GTCTTCTAAAGAAAAAAACAAAGAAGAGTTTTACTAGTGCTACGCAATCCATCAATCAATTAATTCTCTCTCTCTCTCTCTCTCCCCTTCTTTTTCTATTGCTATCTCTTTCAATTCATTTAAAGCCTTTTACTTACAACATAATGCCATAAATGTCTGCAGAATGTTGCACCCTCTTTTGACTATGGCCAGAAACTACAACAACATGCAACACATAACGACATTTTACAAGAATTTTACAGTTTAATTCATAAATACGTGCCTCAAGTGGACAGACACACACACACAACACACAGGGACAGACAGACATTTGCTAAAGTCGAAGCAATTGAGAGACGTTAGCCAAAGACAATTTTGTTTTACTAACTGGCACTGCGTGATTCAAATACCAAAAAAAAAAAGAAAATACCAGAAAAAAAGCCTGAAGGTGTTTAAGTCTTTACCTTGCCAAGGGTTTCCAGGGATTTTTTTAAAACTGAATTTGAAACTTTTTTTTTTGGTCAAAAAGTTAAAAAATTTTTGGTTTAGTTATGGTCAACAGTAACGTCATCTTCAGCTTCATCATTGTCATCGTCATTATTATGATGTACTAGGCTGTTTGGCAGGCACATCATGCACATCCACACCTGCATTTGAATTATTGTCTGTCATGTGTTGCGAGAGTGAGAGAGAGAGAGCGAATAATACTAACCCAGGGCTTAAACAACACATCATACGCAAACTGTTGAGTTAAATGGTTTGGAGTCTATGCATCCACCACGCATCCAGACTTGTATGCATAATGCAACAAGTCGCACTAACCAACTGCTGTTGCTGTTGCTGTTGCTGTTGCTATTGCTATACGAATGTGTGTGGTAGCCTGACACTTTAGGTCATCTTAATTTGTCCATAGGAGACAGCCATAAATGAACCACCTGAACTAATTTTTTGTTTCTTTTCTTTCCCTTTTCATCGTCCAGCTTACAACTTACGGCAGTAAGGCCATACAGCTAGACATTCATGTTGTTCTTGCTGTTGTTGCATGTTACATAATAGAACAGGAGCAGCAGGAAAACCTTTTAAGTAGACAGTGGGTTAAATTCCCGGTAATTTATTAAAATTAATTACAGGAACACAACTAAGTGTTGGCAAAATTATATGACAAATTGCATTACATTTCGAAAAGTATGCTACGGCAGCAGCAGCAACACCAGCAGCAACAGCATTAAAAGAAAAGTGAATTTAAAACGTGTGGCAAAATGGGGAAAGTTGAGTACGAAAGTAAAGCAAGACGAAGAAAGTTACACTAGAAATTTAAAGGACTAGGCTGGAATGAATCTAAGAAAAACTGCTTTAGAAATCGCAATTGCTTTGGGGTAATAAACAATGCCCGCTACTTCAGTGCCTCTCATGTTAGACTCCTAAGGAACATAATGCATTTGGCTTATGGTCTGTGATGTCCTTTAGAGTTGTCAGTTATAGAAGGCAGTCTTTCTTTATTAGTCCTAATCATTAGAGAAACACGGCAGATGTAGTTTCTACTTAAGGATTCCACTTAAGGATTTTCCTTCTGATTTAGATGTCGATCAGCATTGTCAAAGTTAGAAAAGTAAAAGAAAAATTTTGAGCAAATTGGCCCTACTCGCCTCTGACAAGCTCTAACAACTTTTGTCAAATTGGTTGCCAACTTCTTTAGTCTGTTTTGTCAAATCATCCATGGACAATCATAAACAATGATGCGTCTTCGCTAAAACCAACCCTTCCAACAAAAGTCATCTTCAGCGATAAGGCTGTGAACCAAACTTATTCATATGAGATCTAAGAGTGTTCAATGCATCCCAAAAAAGTAGCTGTTTGGCGTGGACATTGGGCTGATCTTTTCAAGAGTCCATTCATCTTTGAGAGCAACGTTGGCAAGTCCATCATTGTGAACGGTGGTTAATAAAGCTGCATAACTACTAACTTTTTTCGGCCTTAAATAGATGATCCGGACACCAATGACACGTGATTTTAACAGAACGAAACTGTATGCCATACTGCAGGAGAGCTTTGAGGGCATGGTAATGTCATGTGAAGGCGATGTGAACGGACCGAGATTGTATACTTTGACATCTTTACAGGTCTATGCGAATAAGCCACAAGCCATAGCGGTGCTAAATGAAAGCATTCTGAATCAATTTAATCTTTGAGAGATGAGAATCCATATGAGATCCAAGAGGTTTTTAAGTTGCAAACGTCATTGGCTGATTCTTCTGCGGGTTGACCTGAACAGCCACGCCATGTGGTTTCAATAGGACAACACAAATCATGCCACAATGGATATACTATAGGATCCATTTGAGGGCATGGTCATCCCACTTGTAGGTGATAATGTACCCGATGATAACCACTTCTATTAGCTTGAATTGTATGATGTAGGGATACCATCCAGCTCATGCCACATTAGATATACTGCACGAGCAATTTGAGGATATGGCCATCCTACGGGTGCTAATAGTGCACCCGAATAAACTACAAAGACAACATAACCTAACAGCCATCGTTCAAATACAGCCTGACTTATGCCTCCATGTCTTGTAAAATTTCACATTTAAGAGCAGTCGTGGTGGATATTTGAACGACGTTATCGTCCACAGATTATGGCTTCAGTAGGACTTTCAAATGAATACCAAATACTGCTGATATCTCTTTCACATACATTTTGTTCTGTTTAAATTTAAAGATAGGAAGCGCCTAATGAAGCGCTTAGTAACCCAAAAGTATCAAAATTCTAATTGACTTTTATGACGCAGAAATAAAAAAACCTCTTTTGCTGGCAGCTGCATCAAAGACAACAAAATCATTAAAAAATCAGTTTTGCTGTACATGATTTAAAAGGTACCAAAAAATCAACTACAATCTGCAAAAAAAAAAGTACCATAAAAATAGTCTTGCTGTAGACGATTCAAAAGTACCAAAAAATCGCTGTGCAATTTACAAAAAGGTAACATAAAAATGCTTTATCTTACATGATCCAAAAGTACCAAGAAAGTCCCAATACAATTTACAAAAAAGTACCATAAAAGTATTTGATCCACTAGTACCAGAAAATCCCACTACAATTTACAAAAAAGTACCATAAAAGTATTTGGTCCAATAGTACCAAAAAAATCCCAATACAATTTACAAGAAAGGTACCATAAAAGTGTTTTTTCTTACATGATCCAAACGTATCAAGAAAATCTAACTGATCCAAAAGGTACCAAAAAAATCAGCTACAATCCGCAAAAAAGTACCATAAAAATGTTTAATCTAATAGTACCAAAAAATCGCACTACAATTTACAAGAAATTTACGATAAAAATGCTTTTGCTGTACACGATCCAAAATTACCAAAAAACCCCGCTAGAATTTGCAAAAAAAGTACCATAAACTCTCGCTACAATTTTCAAAAAAGGTGCCAAAAAATGCTTTTTCCAAAAGTACCAAAATATCCCCTAGAATTTACCAAAAAGGGTACCATAAAAATACTTAACTTAACTTAAAACTACTAAAAATTCTACTGAAATTTACAAAAAAATACCATCAAAATGATTTTCATCTACATGACAGAAAAGTACCAAAGAAATCCTCTACAATCTACAAAAATTGGTACAATAAAAATGCTCTTTCTTATGTGATCCAAAAGCATCCAAAAATCTACGGCAATTTACGAAACAAAGTACAATAAAAATACTTTTTCTTACAAATCCAAAAGTACCAAAAAAAAAAAAAATCCCACTACAATTTATATAAAAGGTACCATAAAAATACTTTTTCTTACATGATTAAAATAATAAAAATAATAAAAAAAAGAAAAAAAAATCTATTTAAGTGTTGTGTTGCAGGGTATGAAATCGCATTAATTTGTTCAACGTAATCAAGCTGCTTCTTCTGTACAGATTTGTTTGTATTCATGATTGCAATACCCTGCGGCAAAGCCAATTAAGACGGGTAATTAATTACAACATTTATTGTAATTTAAATAATAATTACGATGTTTTTTTTTCATTTATTTATTCGTTTGTACTTTTTTTTTTTTTAAGAAATATTTCCTCACCTGTAACCACTGTCCATTGGGGGGCCAAGCTGGTAAAGCTAAGCAAGAAAATTACAAAAATCACTTAATTTTCCGAAATTTTCTTTTGGGCGCCTTAATACTCATGCTCAATCTAACAAGCAGTAACTGGCAGAAGAAAAAAAACGAAAGAAAAAAAGTTACAGCAAAGCCTCAAACCAAAAAAAAAAGAAGAAGAAGAAGAAAAAATGTACAAAAATAATGAATGGCCAGTAAGTACTCGCACGTTTATTAAAAAAGTAAAGAAAAAAAAAGAAGAAAGAAAACAAGTGTAGGAATAAATGGTTCAATTTTTTTTTTTTTTATTTCATTTTTAGATTTCTTTCGGTGTGAACCGTCTGTCGTCCAAACAACGCACAGCAGTAGGTCGTCGGCCTCCTGTACCGACAGTAATTCATTTCAAAAAAATTGTTAAAAATAATAAATTTGTTCAGGTTAACAACTACATTTAAATTTATGTTTCTTTATTTTCTTCTTCTCTTCTTCGGCTTCTTCTTCTCTCCCCCTCTGCCGCTTACTTACCCACGTGAAGTTGGCTGTAATTTACAGATTTCAATGCAGTTTTGGTGGCATAAATCTTTGACACACTGCGACTAAAAGCAACTACCGACAGTCGAAACCAACTGCTCTCTCTCTCGCTCCACCTGACTGCTGCTGCACAAAACTGATGGACTAGAAATAAAGGAATGAAGGCATGAATGGAACGAACGAATGAAAGAAGGTTTTAAGAAGCGTTAAAGTGTCAAAATGAATGAGAATTGATTTGAATTTTAAATGGCTTGCAACGTAATTCAATGCATTTTTTTTTATTGTTGTTGTTGTTGCAGATATTCAATGACGCAGTTTTTATTTTTTATTTTATGAATCAGGTTTTGCGAGATTTTTTTCTAATCGTTCTCATCCCTGGTACTTTTTGACCATAAGAACTTTGACTAGGAAATTAAATTCATAGGAGTGTGGTAAAACCAAGTCCGGAAGTTTCATTAATTTTTGGGAAAATATCTCGAAGTATTCAGTGAAAAACTGGCGGATGGGGGCACTAGTCTTTTAATAAAAAATAGACTCTCATTTCTAAATATCTTTGGGGAATCATGAGGAATATTTATATGACGCTTGTTATCTAAGTCCTGTTTAAAATTCGTAACGACCGCCAAGGCTAAGTCGTGACTGGCTATGGAAAAATTTTATATTAAATCAGGAACGTACGTCAAAAGCAATCGAAAACATTTCGGGCTGGGAGATCATGGCTATCCTTATGGCCAATACAAAGTTCGAATATTCCCTTCGCATAGGTTGGTATCCAGGCTGCCAAAAAGTCTCTTGCATATGCCGCATTGACGTGCAAGACTATCCATTAAGGTCGCTTGGTTTTTAAGTTTCAATTTTTTGTGAACCTAAGCAAAAGATATACTTCGACGGACGGACGGATACTAGGAGAAACTCCTATGTGATCTGCGCATAGGTTGCTATGCTCAACATCCGGGATGCTAAAACTCTCTTGCGTACGTCACATCGCCGTGCAAGCTTATTAGTGAATGTCGCTTGGCTTTTAAGTTTCAATTGTTTGGGAACCTGGCAAAGGATATACCTCGGCGGACATCCTCGGCAAGGACGGATACTTGGACCACTTCCTTTGTGATCTACACATAATTTGGTATATTCTAACAACCAGTCTCTCATGGGATCTTCTTCTCCTATGTGATCTTCTCCTCCTACATGATCTGCGCGTGGAATACTAGAAATTGAGGAAAAACTCCATGCCTTGGATAATGCTTTCTAGATAGAAGAGAGAAACTTTTCGAGCGCTAGCTTAACCAGACTCTTAATATAAGGAAGACGACACATTTTTTGTGGCCTCTGTACTCAAGTGATACTATCTAAGAGGGCATTGAAAGTCAGTGGGCTAGGTCCTCTCTTTAAATGATCACTATATACACGCACCGAATCCATCCGTCTACAAGCACGTAATCTGATAGCTAGAGGACTGGCTAAGGCATGCCACGATTTTGGTTCGCTGATCAATTGAATGCGCTGGTTGACCTCTTGGGTATGACATGGTGATTGGGTTGATAACTACATACATACATAATTAGTCATTACAACACTTTAGTTAGGTTTACAACCTAGTTTCTCACACCACTAATGTGGCGTGTGTTAATTTTATCCATGAGTGGCGAAACCTACAATTTAAAGTCGACTCTGACAGCAACAGATTTTTTGGGTAACTTTCTCATGCCAATTTTATTTACTCTTCTGAGTTTTTACCACCTGCTGAAGGAGAAGTCGCTATAAAATAATTTCTTCATACTGTCGTTTAGTTGGATATGTCTTACCTGGCCTTACGTCTAATAAGCCAACACACTACCTAGTAGGCCATGGGGACACTCACTGACAGATAATAGAAAATAATCTAGTAGCTTGAGTGCTGGCAAAAGTATGCCACGAATTTTTGATCCGCTATTCTACTGAATGCGCTATTTTCCTCCTTCGTTATGGCATAGTAAGCGGAGTAATAACTGTGGTAACTAAACTGAACTGATTTCTTACACAATTGCTTATAGCCTGTGACACTGTTCTGGAACTTAGTTTGTAATTGGTTCTTCAACACGGTGGATTGGGGGCTTAGACTACCAGATATTGTAGGACTTCGTTCTTTGGGGGAAAATTAAATTTGAAATTTGGATTTAAAACAGTTTAAAATGCCGTAAGAGAATCATATGAAGTCGCCGTAGTCTAGTAGGCAGTGCATTAGCTTACTAGACGAGAGGCATCGGTTCAAACCCCAGACCAGACATCTCGAAAAAAACAAAATTTGAAAAAATATTTCTTCGGCAACTTCCTCTCAGCAGATTTTTGACAAAGGCTCTGAGAGTAAATAAAAAAAAATTGCCATGATAAGCTTCTCAGAAATCTTTCATTCGGAAATCTTTACACTGTAGGTCCCGCCACTCATGCATAAAATTAACGCACACACAACTTAATTGGTGTAAGAAACTCGATTGTAATCCTGATTAAAGGGTTGTAATGACCAATTATGTACGTATGTATGTAAAAGACCTCCTTTTATAGAAAGAAAGTCACTGCAGGTGATTCATTGTTTTTACCAACAGTGACTAATGATTAGACGTTAACCATAGCACCGTGATCTTTAATGTGTGACTCATTTTCGATTTCTGTTTTGTACAATTTTTTTATCAACACAAAGAGATTAAAGTGTGAATTTAATTTTCTTTTTTATGTTAACACCCTTCGTAAAAGGTTACAAAAATTCATATGAGGGGTGTCCATGCCACGCAGTACTACCTTTCCTGCAACTAATTTTAGTTTTATGAGTGCAGGTTTGGTTTTCAAACTGGCACTATGTAGCCAGATATTAAAAAAACGAAAACAAAAACAATAAAAAAGAGCACAACGAAAACATGGAACCCAAAGTAACACAAAAACCTAATCAAGTCCCTTCCTGATTGCTAAAAAAAAAAAAAATTGTTGGAGTTTCAAAACTTCCTATTTTACGTTTCAATTTCTTTTTTTTTCTTTGTTTTTTTTCTTAATTTTTCAATTCCTTTTTTTTTTTTTTTTTTTGTTTTTTGTTAGTGAGTAACAAAAATTAATGGCTTCCGGTTTCAAATAGAATTCCGCAGAAAATTAATAAAAGGGCATTAGACCAAAAACACAACAAAAACAAAAAATACATGCGGCAACAATAACAATATAACAAAAACAAAAAAAAGAAAATTATTGTATGTTAACCGTATAGAGCTAGTCATGCTAGTGAATGTACTACGACTATGAGTGTTCCTTTACGGACGGGACAAAGAATGTATTTTTTATGGGGGGAAGTGTGTGTGCAAGTAGGAGCATGTTGTAGCATAACTTCGCTTTTGGATCTCGATTTAAATATTACAACAGTGTGGAACAAAAAAAGACGTTCAGACTCGTGTTTCAATACACTAATATACGTATACATTGTATAGGGTCTTTCCTTAAGCACTTTTCTATCTTTCAAATCAAATTTAAAGAGTGTGTGGCAGATATCATTGAAATTTTTTTATTTGCTTGAAAAACCAATTCATGCCATTATGTGTGGCATGTAACTTCGTTCAAACTCCCGCCTTGGCTTTTTTGGGATGAAGCGTATCCGAAATATCAAATTTATAACTCTGGCATATGAATCAGAGTGAATTTGACCGAGGGCATAACTTATATGCGCCTTGAGGACCGCTGTGGTTTGTGGCCTATTCAAATACACCTGGACTTAAGAAATCTCCACAAGAAAAAGATTCATGGCGTCAAATCGCAAGATCTGTGTGCATAGTTTACATCGGCTCCACGTCAGATGATCATGCCCTCCAATCGTTCGTTCAGAATATCCAATCTGGCATGCGCTGTGTGCTATATAGAGCTGTACTGTTGAATCCACCTATCGTCGGTGTTTAGATCATGTAAATCGGGTCAAAAAAACATTGTCCATCGGCCTCAGAAGAATTAAGGACAAATGACGTCATCATCGGAATGCGTTGAACGGCACTTGGATCTCATGTCCTGCTAAATTCTATAATTTTGGTTGTTCATGTTCTCATTCATGGTCAATGGGCTTTAGCGCTGAAAGTGATTTTTAGCAATGCTCCAGAACCCATTCTGCGAATGCCTGTAGTTGCCTGTACTATTCGACCATAGTGATTTGGCAAAGCAGACTGACAACTATAGCCCTATGCTTCCTAGAGGAGTAAAAGGAACATATATAGACTGACAACTATTTTGACAGATGTAGCTTCAACTAGAAAGCCGTCATCAGCAGTCAATAGTCTTTGTTGGAAGACGATTCCAACAACTGAGGATTGAAAGACATGTTTTCAGATGGAATCGTTTCGCTACTACTGAACTTGATGTTGCCTTGAATTCTACAGTCAAAATCCCGCTTCTTTTGCTCTGGAATCTTCATAATACATGGCTGGGTTAGCTTCCTTTTATTTTTGCCGAGGGATATACGGGAGACGCTGTACTTCCTTTAGATTGTTTTATAAGATATGTTGCAGTTTTTTTTCTTGCTTGAGGTCTATTTGACAATTCTATTCCAAACTTATGTCCTGTGTGTCCATCGATCATGTTCGCTTTCTCAGTAAACTTATAGTGCCTATTTCGACTTCCCAAAACGATGTTTTTGGTAGTTATGTTGGTATTACTAGACTAGATAGTGTAGCATAGGCCAAGTGAAGATTATATTTCCCAAACTTCTTGCATTATTGTGCTAATGTTAGGGGTTCCAAAAACTGTCTAACGCCTCATGTTGTTGGTTTAAAGCCCAGGATCGTATTTTTTAGATTTTTCTCTAGTTTGTGTTTAAATTGAACTGCTTTGAAATGCAACCGCAATTCTCAATTGTAGACTTCAGACTTTGTTTTTGTGTGATTACAAGAACATCGATTGAGTTGCATGAATTGCTGTGGGTATGACGACTCAAGTAGTTAGAGGAGCTCAAGAATCCCCGAGTTACTAGTGACTGTACTGTACTGTATTTTCGTTATTAATTTCTACTTCTGAAGCCTTCCCCGGTTCAATTTCTGTCTCTTTGTTTATTATTTGTACAGTTCTTGTAAGGAGCATTACTAGATTGCAAAGCCTTTTCCTTTTTTAGAAGACCAACACCTAGAGGATGGCTCCTTTCATGCAGAGCATTGTGTTGGAATTAAGAAGTTATATTGTGAGAAGTAGGACAGAAGGAGTACTGCTTGTGTACATTAAATCTTTTATATAATGAATGGCAAGGAAGACCTCAGCAGCTAGGGCATACGGATTGTCCAGCTAAAGAACGAATTGTCTGTAATGCAATCTGCGATCCACTGGCCAATCAACCGCAAATGGATATGCCCTGAGAGAAAGTTTTGAGTTATTTCAGTCCAATTAATACATTTTTCCAGTTTGTAATTTTTCCAGCATGTATAACAAGTTCTAGAATAATAGGGTTGCCATCTATATATCCTTAGTATTAAAGTTTTCTATGAAAAAGTGATAGAAGGAGTGGTTTAGTGTAGAGGAATAGTTCGTATTATGTTTTACTCTTTACGAAGATTTTTCATTGCCTGCTCTGTAAGTTCGCTTTATGGGTCAGGAGGATCTTCTTCTTCTCCTGCAGCTGCTTAAGTCTTTAAAATTCGCATAAACTATGATAAAAAATTGTTTTTAAATCTGTAACTGTGGACTTTGCAGTCAAACTCATCAACCGGAATAATACATGGTAACGCTAACGATTGAGCTTTCTTTAGTAATATAAAGATGATGGTTTATTTTGCCCTCCAGTGTATGGAGTGATACATTTTCACTGCACTTGCTTGCCAGTTGGACACAATCAGCAAAACTAAGTGACTTTAAAATACATTGGCATTCTCTTCATAACATACGAGCGTATCGTATCTCGAAAAACAAAATGCTCGGAACTTTATTAATGGGGTCGCCTATACACATACATACATACATACATACATACATACATATTAGAGATGGAGTACAATTAGTAGAGTTTCTAATGTTTTTCTGATGTTGTTGTTGTTGTTGTTGATATTGTTGTTGTAGCAGAAACAAAAACAATAACAAAAGTCATGTTAGAGTAATGGAAACTAGCCGGCCACAATAAAACATTTTTAATTAAGTAGAGTTTCTGAAAAGAAGAAGAAAAAAAAACAGAATTTTTGATTACAAATTCGCTGTCAAAGAATATACGTATTATTGGGGGAAGTAGCATAAGTTGTTGACCGACTAAACGAATGTATAAACGAATGAATAAGTGAATGAATGAATGAATGAAAGACTCTGCTGGTTAGACTTTGCCTCGGCTTTTGCAAAATGCTCTTGCTACTGCTGCTGTTGCTGCTGCTGCTGCTGCCATTATTTGGCTATAATTTATGGCGATTATGACAATGACAACGTTGACTGACGAAGCGTCATTCATGGTGATTATGATAGCGATGTTGATAACGGACAGACAGACAGACAGACATTTAGGATACAAACGGATGAATGGATTAATAAATGAATGAATGAAGCATAAGAAAAGAAGAAAAATGATTAACAAAAAAATTTAAAAAAAAAACAAGAAGAAGAAGAAGCATTAATTAATTGTTGGGAATTAAATCATGCATAAAAAGTACAGGCGAACAAAAAAAATAAAAAAAAAATACGGAGGATGGTAATAGCAGAATACTAATAAGACAAGAAGAAGCATTCCGAACAAATTCTATGAATTTGTTTTCATAAAATTTCTTCATGCCACCGTAGCTAGTCTGTGGTTCGTGGTGCTGGTGCTGAGGCCCAATTAAAACTGTTGATGACCTCAACAGAAAAGATCACATTGCCCGCAAATTTTTCTTATAAAAATTTAATTTTTTTTTTCTTTTTCGTTTTTTTTTTTTCTTAAGAAAAGGGGGGACGTAGCTATGCTAATAAATTAATCGTGTTTTCTCATCTCATTTGCCAAAACAAAATTACATGTTCAGAGAATCAAAAAAAAAATTTTTTTTTTTAATTTTTGGGTGTTTTAATGAGGGCCATATATTTGGGAGGCCCAAAACCATTAGTCTTTGTAAATTTTTTAATTTTTTTGGCAATTTTTGAGTTAACAAAGAACAAAGAAAACAACAACAGGAACAAGAAAAAAAATAAAAATTTTACAAGCTCATGCCAAGGCTTTAAATTTCTTTTGAAATTAGTTTTTCGGGAAGCGCTTAAATTCCCCAAAAGTTGAAAGAAGAGGATGGTGAAGATCTATGCCAGAAAGGTATATCGTGGGTCATTGACTGCATTCACTGCATCTCTGGGCTTCAAAGACTAGAAAGAGATAAAAAGAAAAAACAACATTCATCATAAGAGAATACTAGGATGATACTATTGCTCTCAAACACTTTCAAAAATTTGCTCTGAAGGTGGACAGAAAAAGCTTGAAAGTACTTTTCGAGGTACATACATACATACATAATTGACCATTACAACCCTTCAGTCAGGATTACAGCCTAGTTGCTCACACCACTTATATTGTGTGTATTAATTTTATACATGAATGGCGGGACCTACAGTTTAAAGTCGATTCCGACAACAGATTTTTTGAGAAACTTTTCATGGCAATTATTTATTTATTCTCAGAGTTTTTGCCAGAAATCTGCTGAGAGGAAGTCGCCGAAGAAATATTTTTTCATATTTCGTTTTTGATGTCTGACCGGGGATTCAAACCCTGGCCTTTCGTCTAATAAAATTAATAACACACTACCTACTAGACTGCGGCGAGGTACTTACATATTACTAGGATTGTGTTATCTTGCAACCATATTGGCTAGCAAAATGAAGTGGAACATGAACGCCCATCCCCGGGGCATTAAGAGGGTATCTCTTCTGCAGCGCTACAAGAATGCAAGAGGCCAACACTGAGTGCAGGTTTTGTGGGAAAGGAATAACCAAATACGGTTTGATTATGGATAAGGACGATTGTGGCGTTTATGATAGCAAATGCTCTTGTATTGACGTAACCTTAAGTATTGTTTGATACTCTTAACTGGCTACAACCTGACATATTGATGAAACAAATGATTGTGGTCGTGCCAATAAGACTGAACGCCATATGAACATGGAAACACGGCATGGAGAAGATAGCCATCTTTGGTACGTCACTTGCTTCCGCTTTCAATTCTGATTTCAGAACAAACATAATAAAATATATTCTGTTATGATAACGGCTTACATCTCCCAAACTATGTCATCCAAGTATTCACTGATGGATCCAAATCACGTGACAAAATTGGATGTGGAATCTCTTGGAACGTCTTCTGCACTACTTCAGCAGAGGAGCACATGATTTCACACGAGCTTTCCTCACTTCAAAAGAGAACATGGGATGAATCCGCTTGTATAGAAAGTAGGCAAATCCACCAGCTATAGACATACTCAGAACAAAATATGCATTAAACCTGAACAAAGGCCAGATTAGGAACTTCATTGCAATTGTAATGGAACATTGACCTTTAGGCGTACACGCCTGGGATCGGCAAATATCGCTCAATGACTTCGGCTAAGCTGTAATGAAAAGGAGAGAGAGGAGAACCCAGAACATCTTCTTTGACTTTTAACAGCATTTGGGATTCTAAGGCGGAGGATTCTGGCCGAGGGTAATTTAAATAAACTCCACAGCATCATAAAACTATCAGGATGTTTGAGAAATGACAGCCGGGAGTTATGATTGAATGTAGAAGTTCTCGAAAATGAGTAGACAAACAAGCTTGTGAAAAGGGGAGCTGCCACACCGCTATTGGAACTAGTTTCTTTCTGTAGAATCGAGTGGATGTTTGAAAAGGTCTTGTCAACGAAAGGCAAGGTAGAGAGAATCAAAGACTCTACCAAATTGGTTTGATTCAAACAAAACTTTTATTTTAAAATAACAATCAGAGGAGATGTTAGACATCAGACTATCAAGAAATAAGCTGTGTGTTCTAACCGGTCTTTTGACAGGTCAGAATGGAGGTTGCCCTCAAGCCCAATATGTAGAATCTGTGATGATAAGAATGAATCATTAGCATACATTTTTGGAACCGGTGAGGCTTTAATGCATCCAAAAACAAAATATCTCAGCGCAAACCAGATGTTGTAGTTGACACCGAGCAGCATCTTGAGGTCAATGAGGGTAATAGGTTCGAAGTAGACATTATAGGGACACCTTATATAGTAAGCAGTAGTACGAAGGCAGTCTTAGAACTCTTAAAGCATTTTCACATTCTTTGAAACTAGATTTATGAGGCTGGCTATAAAAATCATTTTAAGTGAGGCTGAACTACCCAATCCTCATAGCCCTTGTGCTAGCTGATATGTTAGGCATTTCAAAAAGATTTTTTCCTCTTATATTGGCTGTAGTTTTAGAGGCACGATAGCTATGCTTAAGATATTTAACGACTTTACTCACAATAGAATAAAGAAATCAACTGGAAAGAGTTTCCATAGCGTTTTTAACAATGAAGAGATAGGGCAGTGTCTTGTGAAGATAACAGTTCTGTTTACAGGTAAGTTCTTTGAGGTCCTTTTTTTTAAAGGGGCGTGGCAAAATTTTTGATAATTAGTTGCTAAAGGAAAATACAATGAACAGCGTGTATGAATCCAACTTATTGGAGGCTACAACGGTTGAAATCAGTGACAGTGGCAATAAAGTGTTGTTTCATCAAGTTCACGCATCTACCATCATGGTTGCAATTGCTAAAATCAATAAATTAGAGTTTGAATGATTTGACTAGGCCTGTTATTAAACGGAAAAATTTAAGGGTCATAAGACATTTCAATCAAACTCACATACAAACCCACTATCCCACTATTAAAATTGTATGCGCTTTTTGCTAATTAAAACGTATCAAGACGTTACATAATGATTTTCCAAGAAAATTTGTTTTCATTGGTGGATTGTTTACATTTCCTGTGAATTGTTTACTTAAGTACGCGGGCGAATTTAATTAAATTTTGATAACCTTTAGTAACTAAAACATAGCAATTCTGGGAAAAATGAACTAATCAAAGCCTCTGTTGTGATGCCCTAAGTGGCTGAACTAGTTAGGTAATCGTCTGGAACTTTATTACGAGAATTGCCGTATCAAAGTTAATGAAAATGTTTTGAACTTTTTAAATGAAATTCCATGAATTTAAAATTTTTAATTGAAATTCTGTTCGAAATAATGAATGTTTAATGCGTTTTTTGTTTTCTTTTAAATTCTTATCGTGAAATTCTAATGACTTTTGCAATCGTTTATTATGATGCTTCTTCTTCTTCTCCTTTTTATTTTTATTTTAATTTCTTATCGTTTTAATTTCGCAAAAAAAAGTTCTTTTGAAACTTATTTTTCTCTTCTCTTAATTTGTTACGCTTTTTAAAGGTTTTTTCTTCATTTTTAGTTTTTATTACAAAAGAAAAAAAGAAAAAAAAACTCAAAAGATATTAGACTGTGAGTAGCTTAATGCTGCTATTGTTTGCTATCACAGTTGTTGGGAGTTGGGGTTTGATTTCTTTGCTTAAAAGTTATAAAAAATTTTTCTATCCACCTGCCATAAACATTTTTATCTTTTAGAACGCTCGCTTACATTTTATATGCTTCTTTTGGTTTTTAGTAGCCAGCTTTTTAGGTAATATTTAGTAGCCATGGCCAAGTTATTAACAATTGTAGCATCATCAACAGTAGAACAGCAGCATTAGTAATAGCAGCAGTAGTAGTAGTAGTAGTAGTAGTAATAGCAGTAGCAATAAAGCTGTAGCAGTAGCATATAATAATTCTTATGAAATACTGGGTCATCTTTATTGTATTCCGAAGTTTAATTTTAATTTTACTTTTTTTTTTGTGGCCAACCAACAACAACAATCGCAACAAAAGTTTTGCAAAACTTCAATTTTTATCTGTTATCGTTTTCGTGTACATACTACGTACTCCGTATGCCGGTACTTAATTTTAGTGGAGAATTTTTTTTTTGGGTTCTTAAAAGCGCTTCTTTTATTTTTCGCTTTCAACGTTTTTCTATTTTTGCATATAAAAATCGCTTGAAATAATAATAAAAAATAAAATTAATGACGTTTTTCTCTGCTTAAAATACGTTATTTTTACGCCAAAAAGAAAAAACTCAAAGTAAGTATGCGAAAATAGTCGCTCGTAATCTTATTAAATCCTACAAGACATTTGAA
Organism: Sarcophaga bullata; assembly: GCA_005959815.1. NCBI lineage: Eukaryota > Metazoa > Arthropoda > Insecta > Diptera > Sarcophagidae > Sarcophaga > Sarcophaga bullata. Next base: position 98,473 of record QOCX01000459.1, read on the forward strand.
TAAGGCAGCGAACCAAGGCGCACTTTGATTTGAAACCAAAAATAAAATATTTCCGTCGTACTCAATTAACACACCGTGATTGTTATGGTGTAGGCTGGAATTGGAGCATACATACGCCTAGTAATGGAGCGAAATAAGGATGATGTTTATCGCCCTAGCCTAGCTATTTTAACGTAAAGACTTTTAAACCAATCTGTCTATTGGCGATTTTTGCTAAAAAAAAAAACAAAGCAATATAAGTCCCATAGTATTATTATTGCCGCGAAGACCTGCCACAGTACTTCCACCATACGATCTACTCTATGTCCTCCATTATCATTCCCTAACATGTCTTCTCCAAGCGTTCTTCATTTTTATAGCGAATCCGTCACCTTATTGACACCGAAATGTGTCCTTCTGGTATCCATTAATGCCTTGCAACATTTAAAAATTTCTTATCATCACAGAATCTATAATGTAGCTCGAGAGATCACCATTGTGAACGAGTTACTTTGAAACTACAATGCCCTGATAAAAGATCGGCTACTAACCTTTGGTATGTCCGAATAGTCGTATGCATTACCCAAATCTCCCGTTACCTACAAAAGTTCTGAAGTTGTCTCAAACCCATTTGGTTTTAGAAAAGAGCTTGACTCTCCTTTTCTTCCCTTTCATTGGGATATCTTTACTTATATTTGTGTGGTGGTTCATTTATATATGAGTGGCTACTGGGAGCTACAGTTTGAAGTCGATTCTAAACGACAGATTTTGAGAAACTTTTCATGGCAATTTTTTATCACTCTCAGATTTTTTGCCAGCCAATCTGCTGAGAGAAAGTCGCCAAAGAAATATTTTTTCATGTTTTTGTTTTAATGCCTAACCTGGGGTTTGAACCGAGGCCTCACGTCTAACAAACCTTCACACCGCCTACTAGACCACGGCGACTTCTACCTATTTGCTCAAATAGTGGCGAATTGCCACATGATCTGGTAACCAACAGAAGGTAAACCTATTACTCGTATCCAACTGATTCCGCTTGCCGATAGTATTTGTGAGCTAACCTTACAAGAGTAGAGAATTCGGATAGCGGTTTAACTGCTAAATAGTATTGCTATATTGCATCTATTGAATCTTCCATTTGAGTTGAATTGAAACATCTGTCGATGGCATATACATCCGCTTGGAAAATACTCGTGAAATTCCTCCAGAGCTCCGAATTTTTCATTTTGAGATCTAAAGCACCTTTTTCTATTTCAATAACTTTTCTCAATCCTGTTTTCATACATAATTGGCCATTACAACTCTTTAGTCAGGATTACGGCCTAGCTTCCCACACCACAGAAATGTGCTGAGAGGAAGTCCCCGAAGAAATACTTTTTCGTTTTTGATGTCTAACCGGGGATTCGAACCGCGGCCTTTCGACTAATAAGCCAACACTCTACCTACTAGCTTACGGCGATTTCTCGATCTTGTTATACGATTTATATAAGGAGGAAGGGACCCTATTTTAATGGAGTATGTATTCTCTAGGTTACTCCACACATTCTCATTGCGAAGTATTTCAGATTTGTTCAGCCTGTCCAGCACTACAGCCCAATAGGTTGCTACTTCCAGTATACGTCCAACATATAATTCTTGACTTACAACGCTAGGATTTTACTTGAAATGTCTTTTAAACGCGGTTGTGCATGCAGCTGTGATGTTGTACCCCTTTATTAGGGGTATGTCATGCAATAATCGCTGAGTGTTCTTTTGTCTTAGATTAGGGTAAGTGCACCACATTTACTATTCATTACCTTTCTCCCATAGCGAAGGAAATAATTGCCGTTACAACTTTACTCAGGCTTTGCGTTGTTTCTCATCTGAAGCACAAGGTTTCAAACGCTATTCAAATGGTGGCAGTATTATGAAAAGTACTAAAATTTAATTAAAAACTCTCCAGTAAGGGTCTTTACACCACAATAAACTCTCTTTTTATAATAATAACAAAACAACACCCGAACCAACACCAACACCACACGCGACAATATCAGACCCAAAAAAAAAGAAAAGCCATAACAGCGTCAAAACACCGCTACAAAATTGCTATTAAAAGCAACAAACAATCCGTAGGTAAAGTTTAATTAACTTAAGCCGACGCAAATCATATCCTGCATTTATTCAAGAAGTCTCTTTAAGATAGTATCGGGAAGTACGAGGCCTAACACAACACACTTGAGATTTTTTTTTTTTATTTTTCACCATAATTTCCTTTTACTTTGGGATACTTTGGGAATAATGCCAGCGATATTCAATGGCTTTAATACACTATTTAGAGAAAAAATCTGTTTACCAAGCTTCCTAAAATAGCCGTCAACTTCACAACCCTTCGCTATTAGTAAACCATTGACCATCGAACCATATCTTCAGGTTTGAAAATAGAAAATAGTCCCAGTGAGCCATAGTAACAGTGGGTGTATGAACTGCAGCATTGTCCTGATGAAACAACATCTTCCTCTTCGCTAATACGTTTGTATTTCCTCGAATCAGTTTATCAGTTGTATCTGCTGGGTACTAAGCTATTATTATCACACACCCTGTCCTGAGTCCTGCGTCCTGTTTTTGTGTATGAGCAAACTTAATGCGAATAATTGTTGAAAAGTTCTAAGCATATGAGAGAACCCAATTCACCTCTAATTCTATAGGGTACAATAACTAAAACAACAACAACTAAAAGTGAAAAAAAAATCACCCATTAAAGGAACCGTAACAGAGAAAAATCATAAATTTTCGTAATTTTTTCGCACAAAGCTTTTCATGTGGATGGGCATTAGCTTTTAAATACTTTTTTTGCTCTTTTGCTGCTGCTGCTGTTGCTGCTGCTGCCCTATAATACAGTTGTTTGTAAGTAAAAATTGTTGGTGTTGGTGTGACAATTGCTATTGTTGAATGTATGTATGTATGTATGGAGGGTGTACTTATTTTCATACCCTACAGCAGAATAAAGTACTTCGAACATTGAAAATTTTGACTGAAACATGACTATTCTTCTGTGTAACACTGCTTTAGGTCACTGTCCCTTTCACCAGCTCGAGTCTTTAGTGTTTAGTTCCTCTAATTTTGATTTAATAGAACAACTTCTTTTGAATTCAAAACGCAAGCTTCTGTTACAGAATTAGTTTCTGATCAGCACTCTTCCCGGAAAAACTCTGAGAGTGAAATAAAAATTGCCATGAAAAGTTTCTTATAAATCTGTCACAGTCGTCTTTTAAGCTGTAAGTCCCGTCAATCATGGCTAAAATTAACGAACACAATATGAGTGTTATGGGAAGTAAGGTTGTAATCCTAACCAGAAGGGTTGATATGAGCAATCAAAGGTAGGATTAGCCAAACGTTCATGAAACGTAACGGAACGTACGTTCGTTTATAGCATACGAAAATAATGGAAATATTTAGCGAAATTCAATTACGGTTCGGTAATCGCTAGCATTGTCTTTCGGTTGCTAGAAACGAATTGATGTTCCGTGCATGTTCGGCTAATTCTGCCTTAAGTAAGTAAGTATCAATATTTTCAAGAAAGGCCATAAAATCCTACCCTGGCATAGTAGTGACTTTGATTCCAAGGCTGCTATTTGGCCTCAGGTTACTCAGGAATAAATAACTCCAACAATGCTGCTGTTTCGAGATTTTTTTGTGTTGCCATTTGCTCACAAATTCTAAAGCACAAGATGCCTTTTCAAGGCAATGCTGTATGCTGTCCCGAGGCTTTTCTGTGTTGCCATATGTTCACAAATTCTAAAGCACAAGATGCCTTTTCAAGGCAATGCTGTATGCTGTTCCGAGATTTGTTTGTGTTGCCATATGCTCACAAAATATGAAACACAAAAGGAGGCCTTTCCGAAAGCAACTGTTAAGCCCTTGATCGCGTGTGATATCAGCACATGAGGGATTTCCCTAGTACAGACTATCGAATACCAAACTGGCTCCATCCGTTGAACAATGTATTCGAACATGAACATTGTAGTGTAAGGACTTAGGTGCGTTGTATCAGACCGACTATAATTTTTTCTTCATACATATTCGACAATGTTGTTGTGGCTACTAAAGAATTAAAATATTTGTTGCTGTTGCTGTTGCTGTTACTACTTAAAATAGCAACAGGAATATTAAAAAAAAAGACAACGGCTAGCCTGGCAAGTAGTCACCAGAAGAAAAATCATTGTTAGACAGTGGGTGGGTTAAGGTTGATGCTGCAGTTACTCGTATTTGTGTTACAATTGCACAGCCGTGGAGCTAAAAATAAAGCTGTTGACGCTGTTATTTTTATTTTCACTCCTTCTAAAATTTCATTTAATTTTTTGTTTTTCCTCTCTATCTCTCTCTCTCTCTCTCGCTCTCTCTCTCGTCTCCTCTCTCGCTCTTCTCTCTTCTCTCCTCTCTCTCTCTCCTCTGGGTTTAGATTTCTGCTGTCCAGACATTTGGCTTTCAAAAAGTTTTGTAATTAATTTTTGGGAAAACATAAAATGAAAACAGAAAGAGCCTAAGCACTGACTGTAATAATTTCAGCAACAGCAATAAGCTTCGGCTAAATCCGCTCATAAACGTTAATTGAAAATCAACATTACCTTGCTGCAACAACAATGCAAACAACGATAATAAGTAACACCTTTAAGTTTCTGTTCACCCTCAGTCTCTTCTGTCGTCATATGGACTGAGTTTATCAAATAATTTTTGATTTTTGGCTGGTCATGTTGAGGGTATGTTTACAATACACATACACACACAAGCAGTGCCAGCTGTTAGTTCATAAAAGTGTTGCAACTATAACAGCAGTTGCCTTAGGTCTTTAACTTGCAACTTACAGCCACTGGCAATCAAAATCACAAATTCTGTCCAGTAATGTTTAAATCTTTTAAGTTTTTTCCTTCGATTTAATGGCTTCATATTCGATTTTTATTTTTTGCCTGCAATTTTTCAAAATGGATTTGAAATTGAATTGAAAACTTACCCTCTGTGCTCCTTTACCTCTGTGCTATTCGTCAAGGGGAGTTTGGATTTTGTTGTTTTTTTTTCTACTCCTTAAACTCATTGCAATTCACTTGAATTTACGATAAAAAATAAAAAACAAAAATCAGTTTCTTTAATAAGCGATTTGTTAAGCTGGCCTTATCATCGTTTAATATCTTTGAATGTGCTTTTGTTTAGCGACTGACAATTATTTTTTAATTGAATTGACATGACCGATCAAGTGAAAGTATATGATACCCTACGCTATTATCATTAATGGAGAATAATTATGAAATTCTTATCAGTTTTGTGGCAGGAGGGGAGAATTTTTTTCATATCAGAAAGAACAGCGTTTTTATCATGGATCTTGAACCGTCAAGCAATCCAATTAAAATTATTCTTTTATTCCATTCCCTACTCCTTATACTCACAAAGGCGATATCCTAGTCCAAAAGATCATCTGAATGGCTATTTGGATGGTAACCATATGCTACTCAGATTAAAACGTCCATTTAATGGTTATTCTGAATTCCTTGGTATAGAATACTGTAATAAAAAATTCCGTATGTGATCGTCTTCACTGCGATCAGGCTGCAAACTGAATAGAATTCCTTATTTTGATTAACGTTTCCTGGATAGAAAAGCAGAGCAGAGAAAAGCAGTTGAGTTGAGCTGTCTGGTTTTTAGTCCAGAGAAGGCGAAAAAAATTATTTTTTCTTTCCGCACACATTCATCGTACGATGTTCCGTAATCATCGACCAACTAAGCGCCTTACGTGATTTCTACAGAAGTTACGACTCAGTCCAATCTGACATACATACATAATTGGTCATTACAACTCTTTATTCTCACACCACTGAGTGGAGGAACCTATAGTTTAAAATCGATTCCGAACAACAGGTTTGAGAAACTTTTTCATGGCAATTTTATTTCATTCCCAGAAATCTGCTGAGAGGAAGTCGCCGAAGAAATATTTTTTCATATTTTCGCTTTGATGTTTGAACTGGAGTTTGAACCGCAGCCTTACGTCTAATAAGCCAACACACTATCTTTACTACGGCGTCTTGACACTCACTGTGATATTTTCAAGCAATTGCGCGAATGTTTTTTGCTAGTACACAGGAATATATATCCTTGATATACATAGTGGAACTGTTTCGATTTAGGCTTAGGGGCATTAATAGGCGTATAAGTAAGTCTGGGTGCCTTAGCTTTAGGGAATCTTTCTTTAGATTTAATGAAATATGGTTAAACTATGGGCCAAAATTGCCATTATAGTAGCTAGCTGTGTTGGATCTTTAGAAGTGAAACCGTGGTTTAAACCACAGCTTAGAACAAAAAAAAAAAAAAAAAAAAAAAAGGGTACGCAAGAAATATCTTCGGCGAATACCTCTGAGAGTAAAATAAAATTACAAAAAAAATTTGTCAAAATTCCTATGTATAGAGTCAAAATTAAACTATAGGTTCACTCACACATACAACCTGGGTTGTGACCCTGACTAAAGACTTGTAAGGAATAGTTAAGTAAGTATGCCATTTACTTGTATGTTGGTTTCAGTGCAAATCTTTCAAATTTTTATGCCTTTTAACATCCTAAATACGCGGTTTAGCTGAATTACAGTCGCGGAAAAAAGTGTACATACGCATTATTATTTTGTAGTTTTCTCATAATTATCAGGCGATATTTTTACATTCTTAACATTTTTCAATTTGATAAAAATCACCGGGGGAAGAAGTCTGCATACAGTGGTGTATGTGGACAAACAAATGTGTATGTAGACTTTTTCCTATGACTGTGCATGCCTTAATGTTCTGTATAGACCATAAAAACAACCTGAGAATATGGGAGAACGTTGGAAGAACCAAAAACAATAATTTCGGTGCTCGGAAACCTTGGAATCCACTTATTATATAGATTTGCTTACACGATAGGCATGTGCAGAGAGGGATCTGAAACTGCCTGAATGTATTCCTGGCCTCAATTATAAAATTAAAGGTATGTAGGTGGTTAAGCGCCCACTGCATAACGATATGGAAATACTTTCTTGTTTGATTTTTTATTAATTTTTTAGAATTTATTAACAATTCCATGGTAAATATGAACCGTTTTAATGGCGATTAACTAAACATAAGCCGTTTAGTGTATTTGCATTATAATTATCGTATTATCTCATGCATTGCATATATCCCCATAGCAATTGCCATAATTATAGCCCCCTTGCATGCCAGATTTCTTTCAAGAAATTTTTTTTTTCTTTTTTTGTTTGTTACGCCATTAAATTCTTTATTAGGTGAGATACATAGTTAATTATAATTATTTTAATAAAAGGCAACATTTAATATAAAAACAAATAAATTCGAACAAAAACTTATTATTTCACAACCGCAACAATACATATGAACTGGGAAAAAAAATTGAAAAAAAAATCTGAAAACATGACACTACCAGACTGGTTTCCATTTAAAGTTCTTGTTCAAGTTGTAAATATGCCTTAGCCTTAGTAAATTACAACCCTCGGACTAAATAAATTTGTCCAAAACCATTTGAAATGCAGCGATTATTTCTAATAAATAATAAACGAATGAAAGCAAAAAAAAAAAGAAACGAAAAAAAATCATTTTAAATGCATTGAACGAACAACGAGCGAAACAAGCGAACCACTTGCAATTTATTAAAGCTGCAATGCCAACTCAACTTACAACTGCTGCATACAAATACAAAATACGAATCAATTTTTATTTAACCAGTTGTAGTTGCAACATTTGCATAAACTTGTCTACAACAACTGCAATAAAAAAAAAAAAAAAAACAACACACACCGATTTGGTCTATTTTTTTTAAGCTCAAACGAAAAATTTTTTTCAAAGCCTTCACAGAAACAATCAAAAACAAACGGCTTTAAAGTACCACCACACATTCTGATTTGTTGTTGTTGTTTGTCTTTAACTTAAGCTCTTAAGTCTTTAACTTAAAACCTAGAGAAAGAGAGAGAGATACAGACAAAGCTCTAGTTAAAGAGATAGAAGAGCTCAAACATAATAGAGAAAGAGAAAAGAGATGTTGGCGCCTAAACTCAAGTCTCAATGACACTTGAAATAAAAATATTTCGTAAGCAGTTAAGTTGACTGACTGACAGACGCAGCTTCAACTGCTGTTGCTGCAGTATGCAATGCATTCACAGCTGATAGCATAACCATTACAGACTCACACACATCATCGTCATATGACTTAAACAGTTTCAGTTTGGCATGAAGAAAGCAAAACAAAAAAAATGAAAAAAAAAATCAAATCAAATGCGAATTGAAAATCACCAGACCAACTTGTTTAGGCAGCCTTTGGTCATAACAGCTATACGCCGTATCGCTTAGATTCATGCATGCATGCATGCCGAACATTCAAACAGTGCAGCTCAACTCAATTGGTTTGCTTTTCATTTTAAATATGCCGTATATGGTGTGACTTAAGTATTTGGCCATTTGTTTGCAGTCAAAAAATGAAAAAAAAAAATCTGGCCTATAGGTAGCAGCCAAATGTATGTAAAGGAATGCATTCATGTGTTACCATAAAAAAAATTTTCAAATGCAAGGGAAAATTCCAAAATTTATCAACATGACGTATATGCATCGCGTGGTGGAATTTAACTAAGGCTGTGCTCACTGGCAAGCTAGAACGTGTTAAGGAAATCGATAAAATGTTCAGAAGTAATCGTTCCTTGAAGATGTATGAGCAGACTGCATTGATACA
>QOCX01000459.1:107202-126942 GCA_005959815.1 Sarcophaga bullata
ACATTACATTACAACCCTTCAGTTGGAACTACGACCACACCACTTATGTTGTGTGTGTTCATTTTCTGCAATAAGTTGCGGCACCCATGCAGTTTAAAGTCAACTACAAACAACAGATTTTTGAAAACTTTTTCATGGCAATTTTATCTCATTCTCAGAGTTTTTGCCTGAAATCTGCTGAGAGGAAGTCGCCTAAGAAATATTTTTTCATATTTTCGTTTTGATGTCTAACCTGCGGCCAACACACTACCTACTAGACTACGGCGAGTACCTATACTGCAGTGAAATGCATTTCAAAAAGTCCTTTACATCGTATACTCATCCATAATCATTAGAAGGGACCACCCTGCGTGCACAGAGTTTTTGTTTGAATACACTCGGGTTTTTTCCCGAATCTTCATCATGGGTCAGGCATGAGAATAGCACTCCAGAAGTGAAATAAACAGAAACAAACCTAAAAACAATTTGAAGAATCGTATGCAAGTCAGGTTAAGTCAGTTTCAATAATTCCTTTGGTGTTTTGGATTGTGCCCGCTATGATATTCAAAAGGGAATAAAAATCTGCGGCGAGTCTTACCTCAACTGAAGAAGGAGTTTAAGTGATGAATTTGTAATCAAAAAGTGAGCATATCTTGACAAAAAAAATGTTGTTGGATCAAGTCATGCCTTGAATTAAGAGTACATACTTGGCCAAATAAAGTGGAATTCCGGAAATGCCATCAGTATGGTGTTTAATGTGTTACCCTAACTGACGCCCTTGATTAGTTTCTGAATTTATCATCTTTGGATTTAGTGGTTGGCGGCAAAATCTGCAATTCCCTTTAAAATGAAACCAAAATGCCTACAACCGTCACAGAAGGGATAAGGATAATTATCGAAATGTAAGTGGATCGTGCTGTTGTACATAGTCTTACATGATCGCCTTTATAATACATTCAGTCCCGGGCACAAGGCAGGGTGTTAATATGTTCGAAGGACTAATACGCATGTAAGTGAAGGTTCTACAATATTTTGGCTTGGCCTAGTTGTATCAAGGAAGCTTAATGATTATTACAGCGCTTAGCAGACAGAATTCTTTGTGATCCAGGAAACTGAACAGGGGATAAGACAAACTGTCGTTCCAAAAAAAATTTTTTTTGAATAGTTACACGTAAAGGCGCCCCGATGTTGAAATCTTACTTCCATGTTCGCCTATAAAGAAAGGTCGAAATGCATACGCTGGAGTTTTTTGCGAAAATCTCGTGATTGCAACTGTAGATTATTTGAAGCTTTACAGAGGCCACAGTGTTCTATTGTGGAATATCACGGTACTATAATGAAGCTGTGGGTCTAATGTATGATGAATTGGATCGAACATCAATCTTACTTAACCTAACCTTCATAAAGACTGTACACCAGTCCACTTTTGCAATGTAACGTCCACTTTAAGTTCGTATGGCTTTATCGGTCACCTTATTCGACAGATTTAGACGCATGGGAACGTTCCCTACATTGAAACTTAAGTAAATATGCCCGTTATAAAGCACATGTAGGATATTGCAGATGGACTGTGCTGCAATGAAGAAAACTTCTTTCAAATCTGTTGTAGCTTATTTTGGGTATTGTCCGCGTAGCTTCAAAAATGTATAGACAACGTGGTACAGAAGGTGTAAATATGCTAAAATGAAAGAACAAATCTAGGGGGGAGGAAGAAGGCTCTATGGGGCCCAATGGATTCTTACAGAATCGAAAGTATGTTTTGCAGTTATTGTTCAATAAGTAGGCCTCTAAAGTTGCAATCAATTTATTAAAAATTTCAAGAATTTGCTGCTTTACACGCCTGCCCTTGTGTTGTAACTTGTACGAGGCTACAGTAATTTTCACAGTTACACTGAGCTGAACTGAAAATTTACAAGTACAAGGCAGAATTGGCTGGAGTCCCCCTATTTTCGTTTCGTTTGTTCGAATGTACATGAATGGCTAAATGGTTACTTGGTTTTTGTTGTTTTGTGAAGTAGGGTAGGCAGGCATGACCATATAAAAACCAACCAAAAAACAATCATTTGAATAACAAAAGCTGGTCGCGTGGGCGACTTTACATATGTAAGAGATACCTACGTCTGTCCGTTCCTCGGACGGTTTGTAAATGGAAAACCAAACAAAAAAAATTTCATGCCTAATGATGCCGTAACAAACACCAAATAAAAGTTTTTAAAGAAGGCTAAGAAATGCGTTTTTATTTATGCTGGGTTTTTCAATGAACGATGAAATAAAGGCCTGGATAGAGAGCAAAGGGGTTTGAGAAGCTGTTGACCACATAACAAAGCTTTGCTTTGTTAAAATTTTCAAGTGATTTTTGTTTTTTTTTTTTTTGTTTTTTTTTTTTTTATTGTTTTAATTCACAAGAGTTTTATGTTGGAGTGCTTTTGAGAAATAATAATAAAATAATAACGAATAACGAATAACGAATAAAAACAAAAACAAAAACAACAACGTAATAATAAAATAATAAACTTTTAAAATACAAGCAAGTCCGTCCAACTGTCTCTTCGTTTGTCATGTTTTTATGGCCATTATTAAACGCTTTAAAACACAATTTTTAGCATTATTTTTATGGACTGCATCACCACACCACTTTACTACTTACCACCGCCACTGCCTTACCCTGAAGCTGAAAACCATCACTTTATGATCGCATTTCTGTTGCTCTTGTTATTCAATTTTTTCTTTGTTTTTTTTTTTTTAATAAATTACTGTTCATGTTAATTTTTTTATTCTTATTGTTGTGTTGTTGTTATTATAACATATGATGTGATTTGTTAATTAAAAAAAAAAATCAAAAAAAAATTTAATAAAAATTTACGACTCGATTGGTTTCGATTGCCTCAACAAAATATGAGAGTTCAAGATCGTGCATTTGCGGTTTTGATCGTTTTTGCTTGTTCATTAGCGAGGTGTTGAATCACTGCTTTTGTGGTTTATCATGCTTTTTTCATTTAAATGTCTTTCTGAAAATCGATTCAGTTTAAGGCAAGTGTATCGATTTTGTTCAAGTGTTGTTTTTGTTGTTTCTTTTGAAGAACAAATATGGCAACTTGCAATTCAATATTGATTTACTTTTCTCAAGTGTTTTAAGTAACACAATGACATAAATTTGCTTGGAGATTTGTTTTTGGCAAATAGAAAAAGACTTCCCGTATTTTTAAAACACAAGAGTACTCACTTGCCTTGAGTTTAATGTGATAAGTGTGACTATCGTCACTTGAGGTCCATTCTAGTATCACAATTTTTCATTTCCTCGAAATATTTGGAGGTAGTGATAAATTTCTGGAAAATGGAGGTAGTGATAAAACCATTTTGACTTCCAATATCTATTCTCGCGCAGCTTCGGTGAGCTTATCTGGATAGTGAAAGACCAGATGCTTCTCGTAAGACAAAACCCTGTGGATGTACTCAAAAGGTTTTTGCTTTCCTTCTCTAAAGTTTTCGCAGAATATAATCTCAACCATTTTCACTTTTCTTTCGATCCGAAATGTCTTTTTTGTTCTTGATCCAATCATTGATCAACTAGTACAAAACATGTCAAACCACTATGGCAAATATTCGATACCGCCTATGATGCCTCAAATCTATTCAATCTCTGGCAAATATAGAATATAGAATGACTTTTTGAGCAATGCATATTCCCTGCGTATACTTAGATTCGTTATTTGAGTGAAAAAAAATCGAAGCAATAGTTTTATAAAACTTGGTAAGGTTCGTTTCCTCGAACAGTACCATTCCAAGACTCATAACCTATCTGCCAGTATTCTTTTCATATTCAAATTGAAAATTCTAAGCCGATGTAATGGATGAATAGCTTCCATTAGCAATGAGAGTAATTAGGCCTCTTCATAGAAACTTTAAGTTCTTCAAATGCTACATAGAATACCAATACTATTGTGATACCACATGAAACACTGCCTCGGAACTAACTAACAATTCAACAGCATGACTTTACATTTCAAGCATGACTCCGTTTGAATCAAACTGAAACCAGTTTGAAGTTTGAAGCTTAAGAAACTCTCTCCTGGATGCAATATTTAATAGCAATCGCTCTGACTTTAATACCGAGACAAAGGAAAACAAATGAAAGCACGCTAGGTCGAGCCAGAAACTAACAAACCATATACTTTCGACCTTCTCAACCGATTTACAAACGGAATCCATTTGTAGTTTGTGAAAAAAATGTCTTCATAAGCCTACCCATTACATCATTATCAGTAGGAATTAATAGTCTGGTAGTTAATTGGTACGCTTCGCATCTACTTAAGACCAGCAAAGAAGATTCTTCTTCAACCAAAGATTTGCCAGTCTGACTGAGATAATTCCGGGAAATTCCTGCGATCAGGAAACCCATATGAGGCTGCCACTAAACTACTAGTAGATCAAGGAAGTCACACTTTATGCCAATCGGCTTAGACTGGAAGGTCTAGCAGAGGGAACAGAAATGCTGGTAGTTGAAAATCTCTTACTCTGCAACAGTTCTGTATGGAACCACTCTATGGAAGAAGAGTGGCTAAGCTATCCAGAGAAAATTCCACAGTCTATCTTTTTCTCTAGTTAAAATATATTTGCATAGACATCCATACAATCTACGGATCACATCATGCCAGAAAACAAGTCTTCCCTGTTCTTCTCTGGTTTCAGACGAGGTAGACATAAATTTACTTAAAGTCTGGTGATCCTTAAAAGAGATTATAAAGTGCCCATATTGAGCAAGACCTTTTTTGCTTTGCAGCTGTAAGGTAGGAAGCATATAATCTTCGTGTATTAAAAGTCCTCCAAGCTTTGATGGACCACGCATTGCATATGTTTGGACATTATTTGCCATTATAACTCTTTAGTAAGGATTACGGTCTGCCTTCTGACAGCAACCATGCTGTGTGATTTAATTTTACTTACGAGTTGCGAGATTAACACTTTAATGTAGGTTTGGAGTAGCTTGTCTTAAACAAAACAACTTCCCTGAGAGCACTGAACGAGTACTGTAAGGGGATCGCTAAATATTTTTTTCTAGAGCTGAGTTCAGATTTGACTAATAGGCCAACACACTACTCACGAAACTTAGATGACCACTCAAGCCTAAACATTTTTCTTTACCCACCCTTATCACTTTACGTATGCCGATAGTGCAAGTTTCTCAAAAATTGTCGTTGGAAGTCGACTTTACCTCACTCTTGTATAAAATTAACAAACACCATACAGGTGGTGAGATAAGCTAGGTTGTCATCCTTACTAAAGTCTGACCAACTAAGCATGTATGTACGAGAGTGAATAACTGTCGATACATTACGAATCTCTGGCAAAAGCAAGTATCATTACTTTGTCTTCTTACAACGAAGCCTAGGAGCGCCTAGAGCGTTTAGTATAATAAACTCGCATTTCTTTATTCTTCTCATGGATGAGGCGTAACTACACTATGTCACACATGAGATAAACAGAAAATATCTATGAGGTAAATTGGCCTACAACGAAGGCCTTCGTGCTCCCGATTAGAACTTAGTGTGTGTATGAGAAGATCTTACAACTTTCAAAAGGCTAGACCGGACCATCTAACTCAATAATCGCGCTTAGCTTATGTTAGGCTATTGTGTTCAAACTAGACTTCATTTTATTCGATGTTGGTATTATTTTCTTTTGAATCTTGAGATCAGACAGAGACAGTAATGTCAGTCATACATAGCTTGCCATATGAAACGTCTTATCATGTTAATTTATTAACGAAAATATTAAAATTTTTCCATTCAATACTCTCCCCAATAAATGGCCGTTTAATATCAGTTTTAATTAATTTTCCATAGAAATGTCTTCATTTTTAAAAGATTTTTCATCTCAATTCACTTTACTGTAGGCATTTTGAATATGATGAGACCAATTGTAGTCTAACGATACTCTTTGAAACATTTTCAAATGGAAAGCTTGTTAGGCCTTCCAAAAATGTAACAATTTTACTAACAATTCTGGTGTATTTGTGTGTTTGGATTTTTTTTTTGTTTTTATTTTTCCTTTCAAAATTAAAGAAAAAAAGAAGGAAAACCGAACTCCATTAATTTATTTTTAATGAAAATTTATTTTTTATCTTTAACTGTGTGTCTGTCTGTCTGTCTGTCTGTTCGCCTATCTAACATTTAATTTGTCTTTCTTTTTTGTTTTGTACTCGTATGTAATCACAGCCACTGGGCTAGCCTATTAGAATTGGAGTGATTAACGAGTTCACGAATCTAAATTTAATCTGAAATTTATGCACATTTTAAATGAGAACAAATTGGTTTTTATTTGAAGTTTTACGGGGCAAAAAAAAAAAAAATAAAACGAAAAATAAATTAGAAACACAAACTGTAGGCTACTAAATAGCCTGTGTTCGATATGTTAAGACCTGGCGCTAGAAATTAATTGCAGGTTACATTTCGAATGTCTTGTGTTATTTTTTCAATTCACTTCACTTCACTTCACTTCCCATCACCTCTTGCGTTAAAAGATTTATTCGAAGCGAAGCTAAAGGTGAACAGAAATTATTAATTGAACCGACAGAGTTTTATGAATTTTAATATCATATTTGATCAACATTATTCATTAAAAATGAATAGATTTTCTAAGCATACATATTTATTTACATACAACCAAACGATTATCGAATCGAATTTGCATAAAAGAAATTTTTATCATTCACGTTTTTTCAGCAAAAAACGAAAATTTTAAAACCTTAATCATCCAGAAAAAAAGCGATCCAGTTACGGGTTAATGTGAACTATAACAGGGATATTACCGTTACAGAGTTTTCATGTAAATTCAGTGGCATGTAGCGATGCCATAAATGCTTAGTATAGCATGACATTCTACAGAACTGTTGAAGTTGTTGTGAAGAGCTGGAGATCAGTCACTGCACCCTGAAAGGAATATCGTGCAGATAGTTTTTGGTTGACCACATCTCTCTGACCCATGAAGATTCCACCTAAAGGATCTTTTCCTTTTATAGAGTGTCTGTCTGATAGAATGGCCTATTGACCTCGATGATCAATGTTTATAGGATGTTTAATTTCATGTCTAGCGTTCCACTGGTTAATGTTGGTAGCATTTTATTTCCTGATAACATTGTGTATTCCCATTTGTAATACCCATGCTAATATTTCAAGGCCTTTTGGTCTTGCTAGCATGTAGGGATCTTCTACAAGAATAGTCAAATGTCATGTGTTGACTTGAGAAACTTCATGTGATATTTTTTCTCTGCACTGAATGTGCCTACAATATCATGCTGCACGATTGGTGATAGACAACCCAGTAGTCCTATTCATGTCATACATTATTTTAGCCATGAATGTGTAACCATGAAAATAGATTTTGACTCGAAGGAAATATGGAAAGAAATATGGTGACTAGAGTTTATGGACGTGACATTTGAAACTGTTATGGTATAAGTACAGTGTGCCTAAAGGATGATTACTCTCTACAATGCACAAGTGAGATTCACTCGTTAATCAATAACAAAAGGTCGGAAACTCGGCCTTTTATTTCACTAGGGCATAATCCCCTTAGTGATATTACTGTCTTCTGCCAAAGACTACATACATAATATAATTGGTCGTTACAACTCTTCAGCCAGGAGTACGACCTAGTTTCTTACGCTTCTTAGGTTGTGTGCATTAATTTTATACATTAGTGATGGGACCTACAGTTTAAAGTCGACTCCGAACGACAGATTTTTGAGAAACTTTTCATGGCAATTTTTTATTTATTCTTAGAGAAATCTGCTGAAAGGTAGTCGCAGAAGAAATATTTTTTTTTCATATTTTCCGTTTGATGTCTGACCTAGGGTTTGAACCGTGACCTTACGTCTAATAAGCCCACATACTACCTACTAGACTACATCGACTTCAAAAGAGCACACAGGATCGAAAAATAAAGAGAGAAAAAATATAAAAATATAGAGTTTGGGTTATTATTCTGATGCGATCTATTGCCACGCTTTTAACGAAATATAGTCAGGAATGACTACGTATTTCAGAAGACAATTCATTCAGATCACGAACCCCAGTAAAACGAGCCTTACTGAAACTTTATAACTGTTTAGCTTGATAGACTATAAATATTTTATAAACTGATGGCTAATCACACACTGTATAACCGTGAAAAGTTGGCGACAAATTTATTATTGGCCCCAATTTGGGAAATTGGCATTATATTTGCAAACTTTCACGATATCAGCCATTGAAAGAGTTTCCCAGTGAATTTTGT
The DNA here is from genome assembly GCA_005959815.1 of Sarcophaga bullata. Lineage (NCBI taxonomy): Eukaryota > Metazoa > Arthropoda > Insecta > Diptera > Sarcophagidae > Sarcophaga > Sarcophaga bullata. The sequence goes on from QOCX01000459.1 coordinate 115,456, forward strand.
TGAAGGACTACTGCTGGAATAGCATTTGAACTGCAAAAGCTAGAAAGAAAATCTTTCAGCTTATGATGACACCTAACACAACGATGAACAGTTGAGGTAATCGATCAAATTCTTGATTTATGTACCGAGTTGTATTAGAAACCAGAGTTTGAAGAAAGACTGAAGAACGTTAGAATATTCTTGATTACAACTCTAATATACTTACTTAAATTGTCATTACAAAACTCATTAGTTAGGACTTCAATCTAGCTTTTCACACCACTCATGCTGTGCATGTTAATTTTATCCAATGAGTGATGGGACCTCTAGTTTAACGTTGAGTCCGAACAAGAAATTTTTTGAGTAAATTTTTCATGGAAATTTTATTTATTTTATTGGCATTTATTAACACTACAATACTCACTAAAAGATTATGTGTTGACTCTGTGTGCTGCTCTGTGTTTTTTGCTTGTGTGTCTTTTTTCCTTTGTTGGAAATGCAACAATAACTAAGACAGTCAATTTTGATGAAATCAATCAATCAATCGAATCAATCGAATCATTTATGAGTATTAAAAATATTTTTTTTAAATTTATGATTCTGAATGAGTAGAGGTATGAATCGAACATATTTCGAGTGTATGAGTTCGATGTTAACGTTGTACTTATAAATCAACGTTGTAATGAGTAGGAATGAATCAGAGTACGTAGTTAAATTTCAATACTGTTGACTCACTCATACTCAAAATTTCATGAGTACTTATGAGTAGCGAAAAAGGGATTAATTGCTAATCTCTGGTTCCTAGATCCTATAATATTTGTATAGAATGATGAAAGGGTTATGGTGACCCCATAAGGTATTTTAAATGAAAATGTTGCCTAAAAAAATCCTTTACTTGTGGTTTACTTTAGTAAATTTTCTTTTTTTTATTGCGTTTAATTTGTAAAATAATTGCACAAACGATTATTTCATTATGAATTTAATTTTTTGTAGTTTTTTTTTTCTTTCAAAATTCACTTTCATTTTGTTTTTAAAAAATTCAACAAAAAAAGAAATTGAATTCCACTAGGCAGTTAATAAAAATCAATTACTTTTTAAACTGCCAATAAATTATTCAATTGATTGCAATTCAAAAAAAATTAAGGAGAAAAAAAAAAGGAAAAAACTTTTGTATATAGTGTAACAGAATACATACGTATTTATTTTATTATTATTACGAACGCACGTATGGTAATGTAATATTATTAATTATTTCAAGAGATTAATGATTACTGGCCTTAAAGTATTTGAATGTTTCTAGGAAAGCAATAAAAAATATTTAATTTCCGAAAATCCGATAAACTGGGCCATACTGAATTCATTAGAATTCCAAGTGGGTATTTAAATTGCCATACTCAAGTACAGTTATTAACGGGAATTTTGGGAATTCATTGCAATGAGTTCAGAGAAAGGAATTGTGCCAAAGTGCTTTGGAATTAAAATTAATTCGAATTACATTCCGAAAGATTTTCACACTCAATCAGAGTGGCATTTAGCTTCCTGTCAGTGACTTACGTGTGTGCTTAGAAGTCTGGCATGAAAATCTTTGGAGTTTTAATTAAAAAACAATAAAAATTAAAGGAAATTAAACTCACCAATGGAATTATTCTCTTGATCATGCATGCATTGGAGATTAAATAACACATTCCCGTATGCAAGCAATGCTTGTCAAACCCAACGCAATTAATTGTCACTTTAAGGCAAGGAAATAAAAAAAAAAAAGAATTTTAAAATTCCAATAACAAAATTAAGAATCAAAATCATTAAAACCCAACGAATTCAAATGATTAACAGACAGATCATCGTTTAAGAATATTCTTTCCATTTTTAAGTGTTCATTTGCATCGTAAATAAAATTTTTATTTTCTCAACATTTTCTTAACAGCTGTGGCCATCAATAATTAATTGTCGAGTGTAAATAAATCAAGATATGGAAGGCAGTTAGTTTATCGTCAAACGCTTATAAAAAATTCAAAGCTTTTCGTATGTTTAAATTGGAAAATTCGATTTTCAAAAAAAACTGAGAAATTTATCACCTGAATTGATGATGACAACAACAACAACAATTTCAAATTGAAATTTTAATGGCATTCTTATCTCTTCAAGCTTAAAAGTAATCACTTGTCGATTAACGATTTTTATCATTTAAATTCGATAATTTTCATTTGTTTTGTTTGTTTTTTTTAATTTTATTTTCATTTTATTTCAGAGATAAAGTGATTAATTAAGAACAATCAGATCAGAAGAAGTTTATTTTCTTAATGGATTTATTATGATCAACGAGAGATTTTCAAATCGATTCTGGGAATCAATTCACAACAAAATGCATTAAAAATCCAAAGATTACGAGAATGACAATTAATGGGGGATAGCAAGCATTTGATTAATAGGTTCGATGTTATGCCCTAACAGCTGGCAGAATGAGGTTAAGTTCTTAGGTATGAAGCTGGCGTCAGTGCTAAATGAACGCAGAACATTTAAATGAAAAGATTTTGGGGTCTTCAGTGGTAATTACATCTTTAAAGGAATTTAAGCTCTAAGTGTCATCGCTAACTATATGAAATGGTACTTCAAGCCATAATTTTTTATAAAGTGATTGATGATGATCATTTTATAGATCGATTGCATCTAGAAAACTCGTGTAATTTGCAATTCTGGTGACTCCAAGGAAGCAATTTCCCATGATTTAAGATCATATGTTAGACTTAGGTCAAGTGAGTCCACTATTGACCATTTAAACATGCTACGTGTAATGCTGTAACAGTTTATATAGTGCCATACACTGCTCAATGGACTTTAAGAAGGCCTATGTTGACCAATTTTTTCTTATTTTTTTACCCCTCTTAGGAGGATATGACTTCGATTTCCATCTTATCCGCGTTGACTGCTATTATTTTTTGCATCTTCCCTTATTAGGTTGCACTGTCCTAGATCTTTGAGTATCAAACGATGAACTAAACAATTTGAATGTAGGTCATACTTCTCAAAACGATATGCCTCATACAGAGCCCACGTAACGTAAAGCTTGTTGTTGAATAATACTTCATAAATTCTTAAATGAAATGGTGAAAGTTAGGTTGGAATCTGTTGCCACTTACATTTCATTGGTTCTACACACGGTTTAAGAAAAAGGTCTTGTGTACAATGGCAGATAGAAAGACATTTGCTTACTGACGCACACCTGCTCGGATCTACTGGCAAACGTAGGAAGCCTAAAGACGATCCCATTTATAGAAAATCAAAATATCTGGGAGCGATTGGCGTGTGATCAAATTTGTTATCAACGCAGCAGGATTAACATTTAGAAGTTGTTAGGCTTGGTGTGTAGTGGTTAAAGCTTGGGATAAAACCAACGAATTGCCATCGTGTACTGCTCAAACATATTCCAGTATTTTCGCTAGCCAATGCCATACAAGTGATGATAGCATCACATCATAGGTAGATCCGGTAGCGCCAACACTTGAGAAAGATTAGAATTCAACCAACAAGGAACTGTGACTTCAGAAATTCTAGATAGAGCTGTAAGTGTAGGTATCTTTTCGGGATTTACCTTATTATTCCAACATTTTTAAGGAGGTCAGGCAAGGCCAGGTCACTAGGTTGTAACATAATGATCTCTTGTATGGTCTACGACTGCCTGAAAGTTCTAAATGGGATTGGTAATGCAAGGGACACATACCGGAGCTCCGAAAAATTGAAAAATCAGATCTATTGGCCAGATATGGTACATCCTGTGTCCGGATTACAGCCTAGCTTATCACGTAAACCAAGATTTTGAGAAATTTTTCATGGTGAGCTTATTTTTACTCAAAGTTTTTACCAGAGGACTTCTGAGAGGAATTTGCCGCAAACAAGAAATATTTTCGTTTAAATATTGCTTTGTTCGAAATGTCTGAGCTTGGGTTTGAACCAACAAAGTGTCTACTCAAGTACTGCGACTTCAGAGGTATGCTACAAGCTCATTGCGTATCTGTAAGCTAGGAAAGATAGTAGATTCCATTAAAACCTCTTCAGTTTTAATAGAAAAAGGCCGAACAGACAATCTGTTTCATTCGAACAGTTAGGGCACCTATTGAAGTTATTACAGGGTATTGCATTCTAAGTACTAATACGAGACGCATTGGTCTTGTCGGTAGGGCCAATGCCATCTGCATAATCTGCGGCAATGAGAAAGAAGAAGTCTGTTCTTCTTGGATAGGAAAAAAAAAACTTTCGTTTATACTATTAAGATAGGAGATTAGAAGACCAAAAGGCTTTATCAGAGCAAATTTTTCTTCTTCCTTATTGGATAATTATGGGTAAAGGGATCTATGGCAAGATCCTTGTTAGCATTTTCGCCATTATTTTTAAACACCCTGAAGTTTCAAGGTGCCCGTCATTTTAATTAACAGTCCAGTTCTAAGAAAAATAAAATTTCCTTTGTTAGTTTGCAGTTTCGCCCGCAGGCAGTGATCAATCAAAAGTCGTTGAAATTCATATACAACAACTGGCCCATTGAACTGTCACTCACTGTACTCGTATTGTATGTGAGCGTGTATGTGAATGTACAATATGTGAGTATGTGAATAAATTCGATGATTTTAAATCATTCATTAAAATCTCATGCAAGGCATTCATTCATGTGGTCTTTTTTGGTTTAACAAAAATATTCAATTTTAGTTGACAAAAAGTGCACTCAACAAATCTAGAATTTTTTTTTTTTTTTTTTTTTTTGTAATTCATATTGGGTGTGTTCGTACATGTACAACTAAATATATGAACATTTTTAGATACAAACTTTTCCTAGATAAATTTGAAAAAATTAAAATAAAAATTCTGTGGACAAAATTTATAACGAATTTAGAAACGTCATCCTCTTTTTGTCAAAAAACAAAACAACAAAAAAAAAAAAATATTTTTTTCCCCATTTTCAAATACATTTAAAAACTTATTGACATTTGACCTTTTGCACAATGGCAATGGGGAGTACATAGAAGAGAGAGAGCGGAGAGCTAGTGAGAAAGAAAAAATAAATGCGTGCTGTATTGTGTAACAGAATTTCAAACTTCAAAATTTTAATCTCCAACCTATTAAACTGCTGCACTAGACTCAATGGTATTTCGGAAACAATGTGTAGCTTTTAGGCCAAAAAAAAACAACAGAATTGCCTCTCCAACTGACCTTTTTGTCTGCCAGTTTGTGATGGCCAAAATTGTGGCTGACACATACACACATACACACACAACACTCGCTGGCAGTCAACATTAAAAAATTGAAAGTGAACAAATTTTTAAATTTTATTTCAGTTTTTTGGTCTTTTGTTGAAGGGGGAGGGGGGCCTTTTTGTTTTTTGTGTGAATTTGCAAAACCCGTTTATTAGCCAAATTTGGGTTGAACCGCCAACACACACAATCAGCCAAACAAGACCGAAATTACCGCCACTAACCACATCATTGCTCTATAAAAATAGAAAAAATACGAAAAAAAAAGAATAGAAAATCTACCATAACTTCGTTCCGTTATAGAGTTGATAGCATACAATGGTACTGTTATTGTTGTGGTGTATTGGATGCCTAGTCATCCAACAGTCAGCACCAGCAGCCCAACCTTTATTTCAAAAAACATTTTTTTTTTCATTCTCTTCTCTTGTTGTTACTGTGTATGTTATTTGCAACCAATAACAACAAAAATTTTCCATTCAGCTTAAGACAGATGCTTAAAGGAAGTGAATGATATGACAGTCGCCATAGTCTAGTAGGTAGCGTGTTGGCGTTATTAGATGTGAGGTTATGGTTTAAACACACGGTTTGAAAAAATATTTTCTCGGCGATTTCCTCTCAGCAGATTTCTGGCAAAAATTTGGAGGGTAAAATAAAATTGCCATGAAAAGTTTCTCAAAAATCTGTCGCTTGGAATCGATAAACTGTAGGTCCCGCCCACTCATGTATAAAATTAAAACACACAGCATACATAAGTGGCGTGACAAGCTAGGTGGTAAAACTGGCTGAAGGACCAATTATGTACGTGAATGGAATGAAATTGAAGTGCGACGTTAAACCGTATGATTCACGAGCATGTATAAAGTGTATCAACGGGCCCTAGGTATGGTCACCCTATGTCATACTATGGTTGACAATATTCTATAAAATTGCTGTAAAAATTGTACTGAACATACCCTCTATTATTGACTACTACTGAGGGCTCCTTATGATGAAATATTTTTGGGCATCTGGAAATTCTCCACCAAACTTGTCTGGCCAGAAATTGTCCAAACAGCTGCTAAGTGTCAGCAAAACAGGTTCAATAGTTTAAAAAACGGACCTTTGATAGGGCGCCCCTCAATCCAGTCCCTTAGTGCAGTAAATAATGAGTTGGCTTATTAGAGTGAGGCCTCGATTCAAACGCCAGGACAGACATCTCGGCATCCAAGCAGATTTCTGACAAAAACTCTGAGCGTCAATAAAAAAAATTGCCATGAAAAGTTTCTCAAAAATTTGTCTTTCGGGATTCGACTTTAAAACTGTAGGTCACGTCACCTCACAATTGATGTGAAAAGTAGGTCGTAACCCCCTAATTGAAAGATTGTAAAGACCAACCAATGTAAACATGTATGTAGCTGTCTATCCAGAGATAATTTGGGTTGAACTCATACCATCATAAAATTGACTAAACGGCTAATAAGTGACGTCCAATAGCGTGCCGGTTCAATAGCGTAAGAGGGGCCTCTAATAGGACTTAATTAATTTACTTCTAACCTGAATGGCAACTAGGCAACATAGTCTAAGCTAATGGTAGAATTCTCAAGTGGTGGATAATCTCTTGAAGTAAGTTTTAAAGCTTGACAATTTCGCTAAATGTGCCTCTGAAGTTGATGACGACCCCATAGTAGGGAAATAAGCAAAGTTTTTCAACTACTAATGAATGCAAAAAGAATGCATTCTTTTAAAATTCTGCAAATTCAAGCAAAAAAATAAGAGAGAGACAAACTGCATAAACCGTTTAATAAAAACAATAAAAATAAAAACAAAAGTGATGCAAAAACTAGGCAAAAACGCCACCAAAAATATCAAAAAAAAATTGAAGAAAAAAAAATTTTTTTTTTTTTAATAAAACATAAAAACTAACCAAACAAAATGATAAATTTAAACTTTGATATTTAGAAACAACAACAATAATAACAACAACAACAAAATGAGAATAATAAAACAAGTATAACAATAAAATATAAACAGACAAACAACAACGAGTTTTAAATCAAAAAATCTCGTTCCGTGGAAAAGCCAAAAAACTCGAAAAAGTCGATGAAAAGTTTAATAAACTTTAAAATTTTTATAACGTGCAACAACAACAACAACAGATTGAGAACAAAATAAAATTTGAAATTTTATTGATTGATTTTCATTTACATTTACAACAACAAAAAAAAAAATTTTTTTTTTAAATTTTTAAAAGAATGGCAAGAAAAATTAAATTGCTTTGGCTCGGTTGTGTGTATGTCAGCCTGCTTACTTTGACAAATGATTAGCGTCGTAGAGTTATTAATTGTTTGCGATAATATTTAAAGGCTTCTTTAAAGTTATTAGGCTTTTGGCCAAGATATTCCAGTTTAACTTAATCATTCATTAATGTCGCCTTTGAAAGACAGATTCCTTGCCTTAAAGCTGTTCATTAATTACGATCATCATTACCATCATCACATTGGACATCATTTGAGTTTTAAGCCTCAAGTAAAACTAAAAAAATTTTTTTTTTCTTCTTCTTCTATTATTTTTAGAACGTCACATGAGAACATCGTTGTATGAGAGATTATTAAAAAAAAAAAAAAAAAAAAAAAAAAAAAAAAAAAAAAAAAAAAAACATCGAAACGTAACAAAAAATTTAATTCAAGAATGACGGTGTCTTATAAACGTAATAAAAATACATCAGGTTTGAGGCTGTTTGTGGATTAAAAAAAAATCTCTCTCAAGAAAACTGAAGCAAAAATTCAAACCCGCTCAACAGGTTCAAATATCGATGAATGCAGAACAAAACAAACAAAAACATGTTTCGCATTACAATCTAAAAAAGAAACAAAAAAAAAAAATATGAAAATTTAATAATAATTACAGAGGATTAAAGCCAACTACATAATACCCTTTAATGCCATCGTCAACCGATTAAGAAATACAAGCCTTGTGTAAGTGTCAGTGCGCCCGCGGGATCTATTTTAAAGCTTCTTAAGCGAAAATGATGATGATAGGATATCCCGCTCTATTTATTAGAGGCGCATAACAATGAGCTTGTGAAACTGTTTCCTTATTATTATAACGGTATGTACGTTAGTGGAAAGTGATTCACACTGACCGAAAATTGAGGAAAAACAAAGCCTTGAACATGTTGAATTTAAGAGCTTAGCAATGCTTGACCACTGTATCCCATATAAGGCATAGAAAAGTCTGTCTAAACAGTTCAAACGACAGGAAAGGTTATATACCAGCGTACATAATTGGCTATTGCAATCCTTTAGCCAGGATTACGACCTAGTTTCTCACACCATTAATGCTGTGTGTGTTAATTTTATGTATGAGTGGTGTGGCCTACAGTTTAAAATTGATTTCGAACGACAGATTTTTGAGAAACTTATCATGTGGCAATTTTTATTTTACTCTCAGAGTAAATCTGCTGAAAGGAAATCATATTTTCGTTTTAATTGACCAAGAGTTTGAACCGAGGTCTCACGTCTAATAGGCTAACACACTACCTACTAGACTGTGTTTTTGCGGGTTCTCATGAAAGAATTTCATCGGTTGCTTTCCGCAAAGAAAAACGATTAGCGGTGGGTACTATGCTGCCTCTTCAAGCGTTGTAGGGTCGGTGCGGATTGCCAACTTTACGGATACAGTTTGTGGATTGAGAACCGCCTTAAGAAGTAGAGGGATAGTGGAATTGTTTGCAGACGATTGCACAAAATTCCACCAATACTTACTTACTTACATAATTGCCCATTAACAACCCGATTAATGGATTTTGGGCTGTCTTAACGCATCTGTCCAGGAGCCTCTGCATCTTGCGAGTTAGTCACATCAATCGATGACAGGGCTACCTCGATCTGATTCTAACAACTCAAACAAAGTTGTCTTCTTCGTTGACTTTCGTAAAATTTTTCATCAAATACTCGTCTTGCTGTAGCATTCTCCAGCATTCGAACGACATAGCCAAGCCTGCGCAATCGCTGGATGTTAGTACGCTGCACAATGTCCATGTTGTTGAGGACATGCTCGTGTAGCTCTTTGTCGTATCCGATGCGGAAATAATCGCCAACTAGCACTGGAAGGAAGATCTTACGTAGGACTTTGTTCTTGAATACTCTCAAGGCTGCTGCAATAGTGCTTAATAGTCTACATACCTCTGAGCCCGGGAAGAATGAGCGTCTTGTAGAGTATTAGACCAGGTACTATCTTTACAATTTCTTGTCATTTTTTCAGCCTCTATAGGCGGTGTTACATACATACATACACAATTGGCCATTACAACCCTTCAGTCAGGATTACGGCCTAGCTTCTCACAACACGTTATATTGTGTGTATTCATTTTAGCCCATGAATGGTGGAACCTACAGTTTAAAGCCGATTCTGAACGACAGATTTTTAAGAAACTTTTCATGGCAATTTTATTTTACCCTCAGAGTTTTTGTCAGAAATCTGCTGAGAGGAAGTCGACGAAGAAATATTTTTTTTGAATTTTGTTTTAATGTCTGACCGGGAATTTGAATCCTGGCCTTTCGTCTAATAAGCCAACACACTACCTACTAGACCACGGCGGATGTTTGTTCACCCAATTCGACTGTACTTACATTAGGCGGTTCACTATAGAAAGTTGCACTTCGGAGAATCATGAAATTAGGTTTGCAGACTGGTAAACTAATCATTTGCACATCCAAGGACGAACAATAAACGACTATTCATGAGGATCAATGCTTATAAGGTATATTACTTCATATATCCTAGCGGTTTTAGCGGAAATCTGCTGAGTGGCAATGGCCGAAGAAATATTTTTTCGTATTTTCGTTTTGTTGGAGATGTCTGACCTAGGGTTTGAACCATGGCCTCACGTCTCTTAAATGCTGACACGTTAAGAAATAAAATTTCAGTCACTTAGACTTTGTATTTAGAACAATACGTGGTTAAATCTTTATTAAGAAATATTTTTTTGAATTTTTACGAACAAAAAAACACAGAAAACAAACATTTTAAAATTATTCTTTAACATACTGAATATGTATGTACATACACATGTATGTACAATAAAATATTTATTATTACGTTTACAACATTACTTTTAAAAATTTTGAGGCTTACAACACATTATTTGTTATAATTTCGATGATAAACGAAGATCCTCATCTTCTAACTTTTATCGTTCTCAACAGGCCCTGGACTGCTTAAGCGATCACATTCCCATATCTTGGCTCTCTCCCTAAAAACTGTAATTTATCACACACATAAACATTTAGATCGATTTGATTTTCTAACACCTTCAGAGGGTGGCAGTATGTAAAGAATTTGTTTGTGCTGTAATTACCAAAAGCCATGCTTCGATCCTAAGAGATCGATGCGAAACTATGCAGAAAGAGTTGCACTGAAAAGTCGGTTACTGTGTTTGATACTGCATTTGATACAGATGCTCTCCATGTATCTGGCATCTATACCAAATGCAGATGCCATTTCCAAACCAGAAACTGACTGGTCAACCAAACCATTTGTATTGTTTCCCATCGAAGTGTCCATATTGAAGCGTAGCTAGCGATAACTACAGCACAGCACGGAGTGCGATAGGTTTCTGTTAGGAAAAGAGACAGATATGGGAATGTCGTCCCTCAAACAGTCAAACAGCATATTAAGGGTAATAAAATCAAGCTAACATATCTCCTAACATATCTGAGTCCAGCATTTCTTCAATTCGTGTTTTTGTTGTTTTCTTTTCTTCTCCTTTCTGCATAGTTTCCAAATGCTTAAGCCGCTCTTTGAATATTCACTGCTCTTTTGGTGTAATCAACCGACTGTTGTTGTTCCACACTATCGATCCCTCTTTGAACTGCCTTACTTGATGGCTTCTTAACAATTGTTTGAAACAAAAAAAATTGTTTTCTTCTTATTTTCAATTCCTAATTCCAATTGCCGTTATATTGGGAATTGCTGAAATTCTGTTTTCTGTCCAATATTTTCGTGGATTCCGTTTGAAGTCCGTTTATCGTTTCCAAAGCCTCCCTTTTCATCACTGGTGTATTGTTGTTTAAGGTTTACTTGATTTTGTTTTGTTTTGCGTTATTCTTATGACAATTGGAAACAAACAAAATTAACATAACAATGATTTAAATAACGGTATTAATATTCCAAGAAAATAAATAACAAAAGAAATACAGTGCAAGACAAAAATTTGTCCACGTTTTCAAATTCAATAATTTTTTACGTATTTTTTTATGGTTCCATGCGGTTTCTTAAATATGGGTAA
>QOCX01000459.1:126957-147637 GCA_005959815.1 Sarcophaga bullata
AAACATCGATGTCGGTTGAAAATATATGCATACAGGGTTTCCCAAACTGCTTTGAATTTAACTTGATATTTGTGCTATTCATACTATCCTAACTGTTACAAAAACAAACATTTTTTTTTTTTCTGACAAACATTTTAATCTTTATTGGCATAAAATTCACAGCTTCATGAATGGAGAAAACCTCTGATTCTGGCATTCGATGGTCCTCTAAGTCATATTGTCTATCAAAAATGTTTTAAAAATCTTTTGGGGAAATTTTTGAGTAGAAATGTTTTACAGATTTGTGACTCTCTTACATACAAAATCAGAGTTTTTCAAAGTACTTTTAGCCTGGTTATGAGGCAAATTTAAATTGCAGCGTACATAGATATGATAGCTTCGGGTGATGAAGATTTTAGATTTCTTGTGTGTTCTCGACACAGAGTAATCTGGAAGCTGCACATTGTTTTAAAAAGGGTCTTGAACCGGATGACAGGAAACGGGTCTTGGTCCCAGACTCAATGAGGAAACTTGTAAGTATCTTCCAAACAGAAGTCTAAGCCATTGAAAGCTAAGCTCAATTATAGAAATACTAGCTGACAGTCAGACTGCCATTTGAGCATTCGGCTCTTATGAGGTTAAAGCGAAGATACTCTGGGACTGTCTGCATAAGCTGAATCAGCTTGCCATTTACTAGGTCCCAGATGATGTTGAAATTCGCAGTGAGCTTACAAGGATATTACCTTCTACGCCGTTGACGGGGCCACGAGGTTATGTTTAAAAAGGTATGCTGGAGTAAAGGGAAGACAGAGAACAGTAAAGAACCAAATGGGTTCGGAGCAAAGAAGACTTCTGTTGGGAAATTGCAATCAGAGGAGATCTGAGTCATGCATTTCAACTGTGCACTGTAGTCTCAGAGTAGATTTATCTTGGGTTATTTCGAGCCCCATACTTAGATTCCATGACGTTGAGAATGATTCAAAAGAACATCTTCTTAGCATCTGTGGGGCATATCATGTGATAGAAAGGGATTTGTCATTATTGACATCGAGCAACATTCTGAAGTGTGTCAAAGCAATAGGCTTAGATGATTCATTGTTCAGATACCCAATAAATTTGGAGGGAAGTAGAATAGAACGTGTGGGTGCAATACTAAGGTACCTCTTCAGAACCAGAATAATAATAAAAGTTGACATATACTAAGCGATAGTTTTGTAAATCATTATCGTATTGTTCTGTAAAGATATTGATGCTTCGACCAAGAGACCCCATTAATTCCTCCTTATATAGTTTAACCCTTATTCTAGCTCAGACGAAACTCAGGTTGTTGCTTGGTTTTATTCTCTACTAGTACTTGATTAGATATCAGCTGTATGTTTGGTTAGAACACATGTAATGGGCTAGACAAATGTACTTTGAGTCTATAATATTCGCTCAGAATGTTACATGATATAAATCCGATACCAATTAGAATTTTCAAGACTTTAAATCGTCTTAAAGCCCTTGGTTTTGCTTCCGCCGTCACTTCCTTGGTCACTCAGTGGCCTTAAGTATAACTGTTGTTTGTTCTCTTCTAATAGTTTTAATGTTTTTTCTTAAAGATTTAGAGCTCAAACCTCTCCATATGTGGTACTAAGGGACCTTCCCTTCAGTCCGAAATGAAATTTCGTATGAAATTTTACTTTGTAACCCTGTGTAATACATATCCAAAGCTGACCTAAGGCGCCTAGCTTACGACAATAACGACACACACTCAACCTTCGGACACAAAAAAAAAACTTTATTTATTAACTAATTATAGTATGTATGTATGTTTAAAAACAAAAACAAAGAAAATAAAAATAAAACCTCGACAAAAAGATTTAAAAAAACACACACAAAATGTATATTGCTTAACACAATAACAGTACCTTACTTTTTACCCCCTTCAATATTGTCATTCTTAACTTCATCGCCTTCTTTTTTATCGTTCTGCTTATCCTTGTCCTTATCATTATCAACTTTGTCTTCTTTATCTTTGTCATCCTGCTCATCCTCAATAGGCTCAAAGTTAATGTTTGATAGCTCGGCCTCGACCTCTCCCTCTCCCTCGCCCTCGCCCTCGAATTCATAATTTTGAAAATAATCCAAGAAATTCTCTGGATCATCATCAATTATTTCCAACATTGAAGGATCCTCTTCAGTCATTCGTTCTACGGCAGCATTTAATGAATATGGTTCATGAAATATGCCATATCGTAGCCTCTTTAATGCAGGCTCGGTTTGAAACAACTCACGGAACGACAGTGGCGTGTCATCATCAGTATCTGAATAGTATTGACTTTCAACGGAAGATGGTGTTATCGGTGTGTTATCCAATATATATTCTACAGCACGTTTAGGATTATAAGAGCATTCTGCCAATGCTCTTCTGACTTCTTCTTCATCAAAACCCATGGCTACAATGCGTTCTATTAATTCACCATTTCTAGTTGCTTCTCCTGCCGATTCACATTTTGCCAACTCTTTCATCATCCGATCAACACTTGCCGCGTTGTCGGGTGTAACTCGCTCATCATTCGATTCATCATTTTGTGTTTCTAAGGCTGAAGCAGCTGCTTCATTAGGTCGCTTTTTGGGTATGATTGTAGTTAAAATCTTTCTCTCATCAATATTGTACGCACTCAGTTGCTCTGTGTCTTCCAATATTTTGCCTTCATAGCTGATAACAATGTTTCTGGGCAAATCCAGATGCTGTGACAGTTTCTCTTTCAGCTCTCGTACCGTTCTGCTCTCATCTATTTCAATTACTAAGCATTTGTTGTTGGAAAGTTTTATTTGCAGTTTCATTTCGTTTAACACTAATGGGCGAATGGCAGCACAATAAATTGATTTCTTTAAGGGATTTTTATACACAAGAATAACGGAATTAAAGTTTAAAAAAAAAAAGTAAAACAAATGTATGAAAAAGAAATATTACAGTGCCAGACAAAAGTGTGACACATATGTACGTATGCTGTCTATTGACTTTTTAAAAAACCAAAGATTTTTTGATTTTTAAAATAAAATTAATTGAACAAGCATTTTAGAAATAAAACAGAAGAGAGTTATACATTTGTAATGCAGTGTAAAATGTTTACATGCCTTAAATATTCTTTATTTTGTGCTTTTAAGGGAAGAGCATACTTCCAAATAAATATGGTTACTCTTCCAGTGATTTAGAAATCCAGTCTCAAAGAGAGTTAATGCTGACCTTAACTGAGCGCAGTTAGGGGGTAATAATAACAGTAAAGTAAACGTTTAGCGTTTCCCTGCAAAGTAGCAAAAAAATTTCTTTTCAAGAACTATGGACACAAGCCATTTTGGGCCTAAACTGTGATTTAAGAGGAAGAATCTTCTGCTTCAGTTAGGCTAGGGCACCTGAGCTAATCTTCTGTTTATGTGCGAGTGTTATTTACTTATTTAATTGGACATTACTTTGGCTTTTAGCTAGGTTTACAACCTAACTTCTTCCACCATCCATGTTGTGAGTTTTAATTTTTGTCCTAGAGTGGTAGAACCTAGAGTTTAATATCGATTATCGGACACCAGATTTGTTGAGAAACTTTTCATGGCAATTTTGTTTTACTCTCAGAGTTTTTGCCTGAAGACTGCTGAGAGGAAGTCGTTGAAGTCGTTGAAGAAATATTCTTTCGTATTTCATTTTGTTGGAGATGTTTGAGCCTGGGGTTGAACGACCTGCTCTCATCAAATAAGCCAATAAACTTATTAACTACTAAACTGCTGCATGATTTGGCATGATTTGAAATATTTTACGGTTTTACTTTTGTCTTGCACTGTATGTTTTAATTATTTTCGTTTTTATTCTCTGTTTTTATTCCTGGAATATTAATTCCGCTACTTAGATTAACAAAATCAGTATGACTTTCGATCATTTTCTAACAACTGTTTAAAGAACTTCAGAAAACAAAGCAAAAAAATATTCCGCGCAGTGGTTTTAAAAACAGATTTGGACGTAGGCAGATATTGCAGTGAAAGCTCAACTGCAGTTACTTTTTAAAGCCAAAAAATTATGGAAAATAACTCCAGAAAATACAAATAAACAACCGAGTTTGACGTCGTATTTAGAATGCCTTCCATCATGTGCTTGATAAGTCAGCTACAATCTTAGATGCTACGACTGTATCTGGTATAGATGCCAGTTGTAGAGTGCATCTATATCAGTTACGGAATCTGACAATGTTGTTGATTTATCAACGAGATGCTTGCAATTTTTTATTGGCAATCTTTAATTGCAAAAATTTATTCGCTTGCATGACTACAATGTTTTGAAACGAGAGATAAGCATCATTCGAAGAAAACAAACCTTTTATGTTTGAATGAGGGAAGTTAACATTGTCGTCTATAAGGATCGAAGCAGTTTGAATGTCATCCCTTAAGTACTTTACAGCTCGTTGCGAATTATGAAAACCCGATGAGAAGGTTTTTCCAGCAGTTAACTCAGGATACAAATGCAGGCATAGCACTCTACTAATATTGAAAATTAGCTGGGGCCTGATAAAATCAAAGCTGGGGCCTTCTTAAAATGATCAGATTGCTGTCAGTAGTTATTTTAAGTGGACATTTTTTGTATGTTTTTTGTTCCAATAAATTTGTAATAAAAATTAAAATTTTTATTTTTAAATTTCAGTCGCGAAGACTTTAATTTCATTTATTTTCATAACGACCTCTTAAAAGCACTGTGAATACGACACAGCACTGATAGATAAGCCGGGGAGTTATGGAAACCCATATGCTTGCTTAGTATCATTTGTAGGATTTTTAATACGCATTTTTCATACCACTAAGCTGCGAAGTCTCAGCTTTTGAGGACAATTGGCGATTTGCCCATGGGTACAGAAATGCTTGCAGTAGGTCAGTCCACTCTCCTGAATTGGTTGTTAACTTATTTATAAATCAGTTTAGGAATCTGGGATCAACACAAAGCTCGGCTGAAATCAGGTCTGGATCAGGTTTCATCTACTCTGTTATCAGGCGCCCAAGCATTCTACCCTGCACACGCATGCAGCCAAGGCATAGGAGACTTAGCGCTTGAAGACACTTGATGATTTGCCCATGGGTATAGGAATAATTGCATAAGGTCAGTCCACTCTCTTACAACTGAATTGATTTTTGCCTAAATTGTAAATCAATTCAGGCTTCTGGGATCAACACAAGGTTCAGCTTAAAGGCATTCTGCGGGTCAGATTTTATCTGCTCTGTTATCAAACACAATGGCACACTATTCTGAGCACGTGTGTAATTCAAGTTTAGGTGCCTTAGCATTTGAGGACACTTGCCGATTTGCCCATGGGTACAGAAGTACTTGCATCATTGCTTCGATCCACTCTCATACAGCTGAATTGGTTTTTAACTCAATATGTAAATCAAATTAGGCCTCAGGCCTCTGGGATCAACACAAGGCTCAGCTGAAACCCATTTTCAGATTTCATTTGCTCTGTCATCAGACTCACAGGCATACCTGTAATGAACACGCATGTAACTCAGGGGTAGGCCCTTAGGGTTGAAGACACTTAGCGGGTTGCAATTGGTTTTTGACTCAATTGTAAATCAAATCAGGCCTCTGGTTTCAACACAAGGATCAGTTGAATCTCATTTTCAGTTTTCATTTCCTCTGTCATTAGACTC
This sequence comes from Sarcophaga bullata, assembly GCA_005959815.1. NCBI lineage: Eukaryota > Metazoa > Arthropoda > Insecta > Diptera > Sarcophagidae > Sarcophaga > Sarcophaga bullata. The sequence continues at coordinate 132,604 of QOCX01000459.1, forward strand.
ACAGGCATACTGTAACTCAAGTTTAGGCTCCCTAGCGTTTGAAGACACTTAGCGGGTTGCGAATTGGTCCTTGAATCATTTGTAAATTAATTCAGGCCTCTGGAATCAACAAAGGCTTAGCTGAAACCCATTTTGTGTGTCAGGTTTCTGCTCTGTTTTCAAACACACGTATTATTTGCATGTCTTCCAGCTGCTCAATCGAAATATAGCTGACTTGGGGTATTATTTTCTATGTTTCATTAGATTCGCGGTCTAAAGCAAGTTTATTTAGGAATTGACTGTCAATATAATACCCTACGAGGGACTTTTTAAAAGAAAATCTAATATCCACAGTGGTGTAGTGCTGTCTAATGTCCTCTGTACTGTGCTTTCCAATCAAAAAGTCCTTAAAAACCTAAAATCCTTAATGAAACAATAAAAATACGCGTGTTGTATTCACCAAAATCAAATTATCGTCAAACATAAGTAAACAAAACTACTCTGGAATCCATTGAAAGAAGCTTAACTAAGACGCATAAGGTGGTAAAGCATTAAAACGACATTATTTAAGCCAAGTTAAGTAATATTACGGCGCCGGCGCATTATAATCCAATAACACAACACAATATATACGCAGTCTTTGGTTCTTAATTTCTTTGATTTCTCCAAAGCAACATCAACAGCAGCAACATCATCACTAGCACCAGCAGCAGCAGCAGCTGTTCTTTAAATTCATTCTTCATGAACATTTTTCTCGTCTTCCCAAGCCATTAGAATTATGGATGTGGTTGCTGATGCTAAAGCTAAGCTCTGTTTTGATCGTTTCGTTTCTTTTGTGTTCTTTATTTTCTTATACAGACTCCCTTGACTTTTGGTGGTCGAGATCACAGGTATTGATCACAGCTTTAAGACGGTTAAAGGCTTAACTTTAAATATGAATGAGTAGCTGCATAGTGTACGTATGTATACAAGTGCGAGTATATTAAGCGAGACAAGAGACTTGACCAGTTTTGGTTCTTAAATCTCCAGTTTTCATGGTTGTTGTTGTTGTTGTTGTAGATAAAACAGCATCTGTTTCTGAACTGCTGCTGCTTCTTTTTTTTCTTTTTCTCTTTTTGCTTCACAGAGTTCTTTATTTGTTGTTGTAGTTGCTGTGGTTGCTGACCAACCGACCAACCCGACCAACTCAATGGCTGTGTTTGCAGTAACCTGCTGTTGTTGTTTTTGTTAATAAGTTGTGTTGATGGCTCTACAATTTGATATGAAAACATGTTTGTTTGCTGCTGTTGTTGTTGTTTGCTGTTGTTGTGTTTTTGCCAACATTTCACACCAAATACGTGAGTAGATATTTAGCTGGCCAGTGAATGTAGATTTTTTGTTTAGTAATCGCTGCAGTTATTCGCTGTAAATTAGGAGCGCAAGGTGTTTTCTTTTATGTTCTTAACCGAAATGTTCTAAACAACGCAACGTAGATATGCACAGTGGGACGAAAGGCGACAAAGATGTGTTTGGTTGTGGAGAAACAAAAATTTTTAGTGCTCTAGAGAAAATTTTGAATAAGGATTCGAAAAAAAACTTGACATGTCATTTGACTTGTCTGATCGCCTAAATCTTCCTTAATCTGGCGATGTCACATAATCTGATGATGCCATATTATGTGATGATGCCCTTTTTTCTGATGATGTGGCATCATTTAGTGATGCCCAATCATTTACTGATGCCCTATCATCTGATGTTGTCGTATCATCTGATGAAGTCGCATCATCTGGTGTTGGCATATCATCTAAGGTTAACATATCATCTGATGTTGTCGTATCATCTGATGAAGTCGCATCATCTGGTGTTGGCATATCATCTAAGGTTAACATATCATCTGATGTTGTCGTATTAGCTGATGATGTTGTATCACCTGACATTATCTAAGGATTTCGTACCATCTGATTATGCCTCATCATGTGATGTTGTCGTATCAGCTGATGTCGTCGTACCGTCTGATTTGGCAATATCACCCAGCGATTTGGGATCATCTGATGATGCTGCGTCATCTGACGTTGGCATATCATCATGATGTATCAACTGGTGATGTTGTATCATCTGATGTTCCCCCACCACCTGATGATATTCCATCGTCTGATAATGTCGTATCATCTGATATTGCCATATCATACGATACTGAGATGATAAGGTATTCACTTTCGAGGCTTGTATAGGTTTATGGTTGTATGGGTATTGAGGGCGCAAAAACAGGCATTAGATGTCAGTGTTTCACATGCCGATGACATGAACATTGTTGGCTATTCTTGCATAAGAAGATGCGCTAGGAATTATAGCGACACTGTTTGTGTTATTTCGCGTCATATTTGACGTTGATATGATGGCCTTACGTTGCCCAATATGCCTAGAGTCCTTCTATGACAAGTACGCACGTAATTGGTGATTACAATCCTTTAGTCAGATTTTTATGCATGAGTGGCGGAACCTACAGTTTAAAGTCGATTCCGAATGACAGATTTTTGAGAATATAATTACTCTCAGAGCTTTTGCCAGAAATCTGCTGAGAATAAGTCGCCGAAGAAATATTCTCACTTCTAAGCCATCTAAGAGTGATTGTTAGAGCAATTAGTGGTTGACGTCGATTAGATCTTCCCCAACAACAACTACAAGGCATGAACATTATTCACAGTCTCTATCTTTGCCCTGGAGTGCGGAGAATTTGGGAACCACTGCAGTGTAGGAATGTTCTAGACGAAATTGCCAATCTAGTGTTAATAAAAGGCCGAGGAGTTTTTATGTAATTTAAGGCTTGAAAATATTTTGAGTACGATTAAGAATCTTCCGAAGAGAATCAACACATCTGGCATCAAGTTGCGATTAGAGGAATCTTTAGGGGCCCATTACAATCTCTTTATAATACCGTTACAATGTGCGATAAACCCAGCAGAGAGTAATATTGGTAAAGTCGACTGCTTTATAGCGCTTTATTGAAACCTGTTCTCGGATTAGGCCAGTTACTGTGTAGCCAATGGCCACATAACATACGGGAGGTTTTCTAATATCATAAGCATATGTAAGTAAGGCCTAATGTGAAGTTAAGTTCAGTTTAAGTGTACTTTTGCTAAGACAAGGCATAATAGGGTTAATAATGACAGCGGCATACGCTAATCTATGGGTTCTTTGAATTCTTTGCAAATGTGGAACATTTTTTTGATTGGACAATGTTTCTTTCCCTGACAAGATAAACTAGTTCGAGTTGCAACAAAATGAGCTGCTTGAGCTACTTTCCGTATTACGCTTCTTCTACCATCCAATCCAATCCAATCCATAGTGCCTTAATTCCACTGTGTTATTATTCTAAAGGTGCGTTCCAAACACTATTAATAGTATGTCCCTGTAGATGTGTATTGTTAAGAGCATGAATCCAACCAGCTATTCTAAGGCATTAACACGTTTAATAACATTCAATCTCGGTTTTTATTAAAAGTCCCCCCCCTCCCGGCCTTGTTTTTTTTTTTAATATTGAAGACTTGTTTGTGTTTTTTAAAATATTTATATCGCCAATGTGGTGATATTATTTGTAATATATTATTGTTGTTGTTGTTGTTTGTTGTTATTGTACATAGTTTTACTTGCATGATATTTTCTGTACGCTGATCCAATGATTTCAAGTCAAAGTCGAGTTTACCAGAACATGTGAAAAAAAAAAATATCGCTTGTTTTTGTTTTGTTGTTGTTTTTGTTCTTGTGATTTTGTTCATTGAAATTGTTTCTGTTTTTTCTTTTGTTTTTTTTTTTTTTTCTGTAAAACACCCAAAGAGCTTCGATTGCAATTGGAATAATGAATGAGATTTCTTTACTTCGTCTTCTTCTTCTGCTTCTTCACATAATAAATGCATTAGAAAAGGTAGCAGCAGCCGCACCAGCAGTAAATAGTGGTAGTGGTCGTAATAGATTGTTAGCAGAGTGGTCACTTAGGCCAGTCTGTCTGTCTATCCAGTTACTAGTTTCTTGTGCCTGAAATCAATGCTTTGGCCATACTTTTCCAAGCGGTTAATGTCGATTATTTTGCTTCTCAATTTTTTTTTTTTTTTTCATTTTTTTTTTCCATTTTATTTCTCCACACATCATCCACTCTAATAAAGAAAAACATTGTAAATTAAATTAAAAAAAAAAAAGAAAAAAATTTAGATGAAGTCACTTGCAAAGAAAAAAAATCGTATTTTTTTTTTCTGAAATAAAAAAATGTTCCCAGGCTTTGGAATTGATCAAGAATTGAACTAGAAAATTATTAGCAACAGCAACAGCAGCAACAACAATGTGAAACACACATGTTATATTTATTATATAAGTATTCATGTAATATACGAACAACAACAACAACAGCAAATCAAAACAAACCAGGTGTATTTTTACAAACGTAATTATCGTAACAAAACATACGATTTTTTTTACGATCTATTGGGTAGGGGGTCCATGTAATATGAGTAAAAGATTCAAAAAGAGATTTTCATTTTCTTTTCTTTTATTTTCTTTCTTTTCATAATAAAAATTAATTTACAACGGGCTTGTAAGAAACAAAAACCAAAAATTGAAGAAAAAATGAGGGTAACAAACACGATTGGATTTTAATTCCAATCTACCTTATCGGTCGCGGTAAGCCCAGTAATATTTTATTTAAAAAGCTACTCTGTCAGTACCACAGACATTTTTAATAGCTTCTGTAGTTTTCATATTTCTTCTGCAGTCAGTTGTTGGTTGTTATCGTCTCCTATGGATTCTATGGTAATACAGCAAATCTAGTCGAGTGCACATCATCTGTCCGGTTGGCACATTCTTTCTTTTGGGAAAAAAAAAAAAAAAACCCCAAATGTTAAAAAAACAAGCCCTTCATACTTGCTTTGTCTTATTTGGATGTTGAAATCGTCTTGTCTGGTCGTCTTGTAATCGTTTTCAAATTATGTGACCTCACCCAAAGCCTTCTATTAAGGCCAATTTACCCCGATAAGAGTTTACATATGTAAAGTCCGAGGGAGAATATTACAGAACTCCATTCAATTTTTAAAATGATAATAAACATCTTATAACAGAATTTTTTGCGATTATAAGATTAGGAAGTAAACTACCAAAAAAATATATCTCTGAACTGACGAATATATCCCTGATTTCTAGGAATGCATCCGTGTTCTGATGAAGTCCGTATTATGGTTTTTTAAAAATTTTTCAATCATATTTCCTCTCAATGTCTTAAGCTCTCTTTACGTATTTAATTTACACGATACTATTTGCTCTCTTCTATACAGAAATTTGACATGTCTTACGACTTGTGTGATCGTTTAAAACCCCCCCCCCCTTTAACTTGTGTAAGCAGCTACTGCAAAACACTTTGTATTTGTACGCACCTGCTGTCCATGCCGATTTGTATTTCAAGCATTTTAGTCGATATGAGGATGGTCGATTATCTGAAGGAATAGAGGAACAGAGAATTATAAGCATTTATGAACTCTGAAAAAGCATTTTGAAGTCAGAGCAGTCTAGTAAGCACAAGCCAATGGTTCAAACACCTGCTTAGAGATCTCTTACAAAAGGAAATACGAAAAAAATATTTCTTTCAGCAGCCCTCTAGGAAAAACTCTGAGAGTAAAATAAAATTGCCATGAAACGTTTCTCAAGAAAATCTGTCGTTCGAAGTCGTCTTTCAACTGTAGGTCCCTCCATTCATATATTAAAATTAACACTGTAGATTAGTTTCAAGTCGATTCCGAACGACAGATTTTTGAAAAAGGTTTCATGGCAATTTTTTTTATTTACTCTGAGAGTTTTTGCCAGAAAAGTATTTTTTCGAGTTTTGTTTTGTTTGGAGATGTCTGGCCCCGGGGTTTGAACCGTGACCTCCGTCTAACAGCCAACACACTATCTACTAGACTACGATGGCTATCCCTGGAACCAGAAGCATTATTATGCGATTAATGTGAACTCTTCTAGAAGCTCTGTAAACTTGAGATGTTTGCTTGGGATATGGACTAACACTAACACTTAAAATGTTGGAACAAAGCGGGATATCTTTAAGGAGTGAGTAGGTTACTCACCTATTACTTAAGTATTCTTTTATCTTGCAAATGGCTTTGTTGATGAAGTAAATCTTGTTCGAAAAATCAGCGCTAAAAGCATTAAACACTGCATTTCCTCAGTCTCTCACTCTATGTGGTAGTGTGACATGGTTTGTTACTGAGGTCATACAAAGTAAGATGCGGATATTTTCAAACAGGCACCCTAAGAAAATTTTTAAAATATTTTGGGCACACATACTCGCCGTCGAGTAGTTTTAAGCGATGACAACCCAGTGAGAGGTGTTAATAGAAAAAAATTTAGGTCGATCAGTAAGTATTTAGCCAGCTTGTGATTAAATGTAATTTATTTCTAAGACTGTCTTGTTACTTTTGCCCCCACCCACGACAAACAAAGTGTGGTTTTATGATGATAAACTTCAGGAAAAGATTTTTGTTGTTGCTGTTGAAAACGTATTTAAAAAAAGAAAAAAGTGGTTTGTCATAGACAAAGAAACTTCATCCTGCATTAGATTAGAGATCGTAGGTATACAACTCATTTATAGCACCTGCCTTTGTCTACTCTTGTATGCTCCCTACTAACAACAATACTTCATACCTCCGGTATGTTATGGCGTATCGTACTTCATTTGATGGTTGATTGGTTGTTGAGTTAAAAACTAATGCTGTGAACAATGTATGTGCTGGGATTGGAGACTGGGGATTGGAGCATCGTGGATTGTGGATGTAAAAATAATTTCTTAAATTAAATATTGTTTCTAAATGTTTATAGTTGTTGTTGTTGTTTGTTGTTGTTGTTGTTGTAGTTATAGTTGCTGTTAAGTTATACTAATAATATGGGTTTTTATGATAAAAAATTATTATCATAAGAATTTCTTATTGTTATTGTTATTGCCATTGTTTTTACGTTGTTACGTTAACAGAAAGATAGAAAACAGCACCACAAAAACCACAAGAAATCAATTCCAAGAATTTATCTTCCGTTTACGTTCCCTCTGCTGTTTGTTTCATTACTTTAACAGCCAGATTTACTGAAGTTTTTAACGTTTTTATTACAGCGAGCGACCATGAACGTAAAATACAAATTGAACTGAAGACAATTGAATGGGAAAATGAAAAGGGAAGAGGGCGAAAGAGAGAGAGGGAAAATAAGGTCGTTATATGATTTCATTTCATTTCATTTCATTTTTTTCTTTTTTTCTATAGGTTCTCGCCACTTATCAACCAACCAACATTGTCGTTGTCGTTGTCGTTGTCATTGCTTTTGTTGGCAAAAGGATTGGCAAATTATTATTGACGATAAACGTTATGAATGTTGCAACCATTTTTTTTTTCTGATTTTGGTTTTGGTTTTGGTTTTGGCTGATACTCTTGATGACACCGGGGTGGCAACACAGAGGATTTGTTCGCTTGTTTGTAATAATGACAGCCAAAGTAGAAGCAGCAGCAGCAGCAGCAGCACCAGCAGTAGATGAAGAAGACCTACAAAGGAATCTCAATGCGATGTTTTGTTGGCTATTGCATATCGTTTTAACAAACCACACAAAAGTATTTTAATATCCATCCAGCCATTAATATTCATATTCTTCCTTACGTTCATACGTTCTTACGTTCTTTCTTAATTTATTTTAGTTTTCACCACAGAACTGTAATGATATGCACCTTGGAAGGTGTGTGAAATTATAAGAAGAAGACATTGCAGCAGATTTTTTTTATAATCCTCTTGGCATGTGGAAAATGTTGAAAATGGTTTTAGTTGAAGGAAATCCTAGGAGAAACCTACAATTGTTAAGCGTACGAATGTAATAAGACAATGGAACTATTGATCTGTGAGTTCTAGGACACAGAATGCTTGGGGTAGGACACTGTGTATAGCAGATACGGAATAAATGTGTTGTAAAATACGCTTTTAATTGCTTATTACTAGCAGGGGAGATAAAACCAAAAATATTTCACAGTCACAATACAATCGTTTCCAATGCGGAGTGTATATCTCCCAAGCTAAGTTTATATTTTCCTCACAAAAGATTTTTCGTTTCATTATGTGCTGAAAATAAAGGAAATAATCAAAGAAAATTAAAAGGTTGTTGAATATAATAAGTAAAGAACGTTACCCACAATGTAGGCGTACAGGTTAGTAGCTTAATAAAGACATAGGTTATGTGAGGGCTGCTATAAAAGCCTCTTAAGAAACGTTGTTCAAATTTACGCACGGAAGCTCATTATGTCAAATCGCAACATCCGCTTGATCATATTGTTCGGCTACAACCCCACTGGTCTTAAGCATATGACTTCTAAAGCCGATAAACGTAACACCTACTTACGTGGAACTATGATCGTCAAGTCGCCGTAGTCTAGTAGGTAGTGCGTTGGCTAATTAGCTGTAAACTACAGATCAGACATCAAAACGAATATTTTTTCGGCGATTTCCTCTCAGCAGATTTCTGGTAAGAACTCTGAGAATAAAAAAAATTGCCATGAATCTTCTTGTTAAAAATCTGTCGTTTGGAATCGATTTTAAACTGCAGGTCCCGCCACTCATGTATAAAATTAACACACACAACATAAGTGGTGTGAGAAGCTAGATTGTAACCTGACTGAATCTGCTTGTAATGACCAATCATGTATGTAGGTATGTATGATCGTCAATACTGTGTATATATTAATAGAGAGAAAGACAGCAAATGTGAGCATCAACACTGTTGCTTTGGCCAACTTCAGGATGATTATAGCTGGCTATCCAATAATACATAAGCACTCACCTGGTTTCTGTCGAAATGCTTAAGAGATACACAGATTCCGAAGACAGGTTCTAGTAACTCGTTTTCCTTTTCACAGGAACTATATATTGAGCTTAAAACCATTTGCATTCTTAGCAAATATTAGTTGTGGCTTCTATGTCCGATCAGAAAGCCAGTTACAATCCTAAAGCAACTCCTGGATAGTCTCATACGAAACTAAAATCTCTTTAATTGTCCAACAGGAGTTTGTAGAAACTCTGTTTGAATTGAGAATAGTTTCGGCGTCTGCACTTTTTTCCATATCCTCCGAAAGATTCTAGTGCCGACGAAGAAATTGCAGACTTCATGAATTAAATCACAAATAATCTGGAATCCTCATGCCTAACTCATTCATCTTGCCTAGACAGACTCCTATCATTTTCCAATCAATACAATAGAAGCTTGGATGCTGACCTGGCAACTTCTAGAAATTTACTGTTGCTTTGTTGTTGTTATTCTTTCTACATTTTCTATCTTTTGCGAACTTTCTATGTAGTTTTGTTGTTGTAATTTGATCTGTATTAGTTTTTATGCGCATAATTTATATGTTTTTCTTGGTATTTTTGCATATTTCGATCATATTATTATGGCCTGTCTGCTGTACTTTTTGTCCAAGTTGAATTGAGCAAATCTTTCAATGGCGTATACCTCCAGCTAGAAAATACCCACGAGTTTCTTTATGGGATTCGAATATTTCACTTCTAGATTGAGCACTTCTATTCATGTCTCCATCAAAAACAGATTCATTTGTATTCTACTGAGACATCACTTTCCTAAAAGATTATGCATATTCCAAATCGAAATGAGCATCAAAATTGTGGCTGATATTGCCGCTGATATTCTGTTAAAAAAATTTGAAGAAAAGTAGCCTTTAGGAAATAAGTTCCTTATGCAATTATTTTCAGCGTTTCAGTAATCCTGTATGGCTCTCTGTATATGCCTGGTAGGACAAACAACACAACAAAGTCTTTTTCTTTGTCAGTTCATATTCATTTTGGGTTTTCTGCTGCGGGCTATACCTCTCCAGAAATTTATAATTCCGTACCATAAAAGGATTGAAATTTTGTCAAGCGTTATGGTCATTTTTTCTCTTGATTTCACAACATCATGTCATAGAAGTTAGGTGAATATCGAAAATTTTCTTAAGACCTTAGGGTCTAAACTCCATACTTAAAAAGGATCAATTTGTTGATTTCTACCTGAATACGCCTTTGAATCAAAATTCCGATAATTTCTTGGTATCAGACTGGCATTAATTAAATGAAATTAAAAGAAATTATTTCACTAGAGCTTGCAAGTCATATTAATTAAATTGCATGCAAAAAATGCTGCATTCATGTACGGCGGCATTAACATCCATAAGGCTTATTAATAAAATCACGTTTATTATCGATGTTATCACAATATAATCGATGCTATATTGCTGTTGTTGTTGTTATTATTATTTTATTCATAATTATTTGAACCAGCTGCCTGTACATTCTCTTTCTCTCTCTCTCTCTCTCTCTCTCTCTCTCTCTCTCTCTCTCTCTCTCTCTCTCTCTCTCTCTCTTTCTCTGTAATAAATTGTGCACATCTGTAGATTATAATTCCTATGCCGATATTTTCCATTCTAGAACTATTTACTGCATGATTTTATGTATGCATGTGCATATATGAACTGTGCATATGTATGTATGAATATGTACGTGTATGTGTAATTGTAATTGTAATTGTTAATATTTAATGGGTTAAATTTTCAATTCAATTCATTTCAATTTAATAGTTAAAGTTCATTGGTTATACGATTTCATAATATTGTTGCAAAAATTATTAACGTCCTGTGTATGGTTTACACTCAAAGAAAAATTTTAAAAGGAAGGAGCAAATGCTCCAAATGATCAGTTAGTGATAAAGCAATTGAAATTTCTTGCAACATCTACTTCATCAAAATCAACCCATTCAACCAAGGTCATTAGTGCATTGTTGTTCTATCAATTAACGTTCCAGTAATATGATTGACAGAATCCCTAGCGGCGTAATGCAATAAATTGCAAACATTTATAAACCTGATCCTTACTTCCAATGCAAAATTCATTAAATATGAGAGTCCGCAAAAAAAATAAGTAAAAAAAACTCATTATCAGAGAAAGATGAGCCTGCACAAATGACTTCTGAGCCAGATTAATGGCAAACAAGCTTATGTAGAGAGCTTGGTAATATAGCATGGTTAAGCCTGGATGGTCTGTTGAGGACTTAGACAACAAATACCCACATATAGCCACAGACTTGGACTCAACTCTGCAGCATCTTCGAACTGGAAGTCACAACTTTCCTTGTAGCAATCATATGTCTGCTCGGTAACATTGAAATCTCTGAGAATATACTGAGAAGCTTAGAAAGTTGAATGGATGTGTTGCTCAGAGATACCCGATAAAGATACGACTTCAGGTTATCGCTATAGACACAATAAACACAACGCAGAAAAGACAGAAGTCTCTCAAAACTGTAATATATGGGTGTGATTAAATGATTATTTGATAGGCAACGCAACAACCAAGAAATTGTTGTTGCAAAATTGATGTGTTTGCTCCGTAGTGCTTATTGTTTTTATTGCGTATGGGTGGATGGATCAAGCAGAACCACAAATCCTACCACCACCAGAGTGTAATTGCGACACTGGACGGATTCTTGCCTGATGTGTAGTTATACGACAGAGGATCTTATATGTTAACACCATCAATCTAATATCAGATTCACTATCTTGCTCGAATAGCTCCATGGGACAGATTGCCGCGTATACGTGGCTGTAAGCATGATAATGGAACGGTACTGATAGTGAGGTACGTACGATCAGGGCAAGTATGATCTGGGCTAGTGATAATATGGTAAACTTGACATATAGGAATTGAAATATCTCATGGGCATACGGGATCAAGGAAAGTTCTGGAATGGAAAGGCGATGAACAATTGCTGGAAGTATGAACCGGAATTGGTTATTACAACAATTCAGACAATTTACAACCTAGATTCTCCACATCACTTATGTTAGGTGTGTTAATTTTATACTGGGCGGGACTACAGTTTAAAGTCGACTACGAACGACAGATTTTTTTGAGAAACTCACCAAGGAAGTTTTTTTTCATATTCCGTTTTGTTTAACATGTCTGATCTGGTGTTTGAACCGTGACGTCACGTCTAATAAGCCAACACACTACCTACTAGACTACGGCGACTTCAATTAGTCTTGCGCTATTTAAATCGGCGCGGATATACGATACATTTCGGAATTGCTTGTAGGTTAGGTAAGAAGTGAATAGGTTGTTAAGCAGCAACCGCTTAAAGTCAATCTTCCAACATGGATATAAATTCTGGTATAATATGTTCGATCACAACACCGAGAAGACTTCTAATTCTGAGTATAGCCTGCTACAATTGTTAACTCATGAAATTTTCTCAGTGTACGTATGCCAAATACTCAAATTCATTAATATGAACATAAGAGTGTAAGGCTGTATCTGTCTGTATGTATGAGTTTGTGCCTGTATTTGTGTTTATTTATTCACATAACAATTTTATAAAACGTGCTTTATTTTAATAAAAAAAAAATTGGGTTTTAAGCCCGAATATAAACAAAATCTGTAAATATCAATACACTGGCAATACAATGACTTTGTAAGGATTAACACATATGCACTTACATACATTTGCATTTACTTACACATGTACAATAATTATACAGTACAATACACTGTCATTCACACAAACTTAAGCAATTCTGCGTATTACAAGCAAATAGCGATGCATTAATTGCATGAAAACATAAAACAAAAATGAGCAACAAACGATTGCAAGCAATAATACCAAAAGAATAATAACAACAACAAAAGACAGAGAGACAGAGAGAGAGAGAGAGAGGGAGAGATAGAAAATACCAAAAAACAAATCAGAAATTTCCGCTTTTATGAATAATTGTTCAAATAGGAATCAATACGTACGGCAGTGAAAAACATATCAAAACGTTATAACTTGTAAATAAAACTGAAAAGAGAGAGAGAACGAGAGAAAGAGAGAGAGAGAGAGAGAGAGAGAGAGAGCGTGGAACGTGTAGAGAGTGTATTGGTATTTTTATATTTGCTTCATGTAAATGAACAATGTAGACTTTGCTTTGTAAAAGAGAGTAAAGAGATTATGCATGTATCAGGGGGTATAAGTGTTAAGGATACGAATGTATTTGTTCGCAAGGAGTATAAATACCGTATACTTTTGCTCATTTAATATTTATCCACATACAGTTACATTTGCATGCATATTTGCACGTACAATGGCTAGCAAACCAAGTTAAAATAAACACTTACACTCTCTCTCACATACACACACGGACACAAGCTTAAAAAACGGAATTAATTTTTAACAAAAAATAACGAAAAAAAAAGAACGAGGCAGACAGCAAACGAAATTATGAAAATGCATTTCAATAAAAATGCTGAGCAACAACAACAACAACAGCAACAACATCAACTGTAACTGCAACTACAACTAAATTAATGCGTAAGGAAAACAAAGACAGATAGAGAGTAAGAGAGAGTACATGCTGCCATGTTGAGTTGTTTGAACTGCAATTATAACGGTTTGTAGCACATTTAATTATTGGAATCGGCTTTCAGGTAATTATTGTAAAATGTTTAACAGACTACAACGACGACGACAACGACAACAACGACAGCGATGGCACATTAAATTTTTACTGTAATGGCAACAAAAAAAGCAACAACTTTGTTTGCTAAAAAAATTATCATGTGCCCGTACATTTGTGTATGCTTGTGTGTATGAGATTGAAAAGAGAGAAAGGCGTGTGTATTAAAAACTTATTTGTACACTCTCTTACACGGTGTGTATGCAGTGAGTGTAATGATGTTGTTTGTATAAGTTTTTGGTTTTGTATTCCTTGTTTGCATACTTAAACATGATTTTACATGTACGTGGGGCATTTTAAAATGAAGCGAAAAAAATGTTTGCTTTAAAACTTGATCAAAGCTAGTGGTTACATACGATTTAGCCTCTTACACACACTGATGTTGTGTGTTAATTTTATCCATATGTTGCGGGACCTACAGTTTAAAGTCGATTCCAAACGACAGATTTTTGAGAAACTTTTTCATTACAATTTTTATTTCCTCTCAGAGTTTTTGCTAGAAATCTCTTGAGAGAAAGTTGCCGAAGAAATAATTTTTAATTTTCCGTTTTGTTGGAAGTTTCTGATCAGAACCGTTTCCAAACGTCTAATAAACCACCACACTATCTGCTATCTATCAGTTGTCAAAGCTAGTGATTAGTTGTGGAATTTGATCGAAATTTTTGTAGAGTATTCTGGCTTAGGAAATTCGTTTAGACAGCAAATCATTGATACTGAAGTCACTGTATTCTAGATGGTAGTGTGTTGACTTATAAGGCGTACGGCCATGGCTCAAAACCCAGCCTAGATATCTTCAACACAACTAACAGTTTCTTGCCGAAACCTTGAGCGGAAATAAAATTGTCACGAATAGCTTCGAGGAAACTGTTGTTCCGGGTCGACTTTTAAATTGAGGAAATCATAAAACAAATTAATTTCGTTCAAATATCCCAAAAATGTATGTATTAGAGTACGAGTTGATCCTTCACTTGCTTTATGCTTCGAATTCTACAGAAAACTTGGCGGAAGGCTTGACTACAAAGATGAAACCATAATTTTGTGTGACTTCGACGAATCTTTAATTTTTGGAATTAGAAAATAAAAGAAACGTCGGACAAACAGTATCAGGGTCGGAGAGACCATGTTGAAAAAAATTCAAAATCCAGATCTTTTTAGCTTAGACGCGTAGAGGTCGTCTCTGTCCCCGATGAGATTGAATTTTTAAATGCTGCACATACCGTTGAAAAAATTGAAAGACTGGATCATCAAACGCGTTTGCAAAAGATTCCTTTCAAGCAATAATCCCGTTAGCACTGTTGCAAGTCCTCAATGTAAATAAAATCGTGTGCAGGCTCAATAATAACGGCATAAGGTGCAAGGGCTTATAGGAGACTTTGTTGATCTGAAGCTCTATCTAACAGTGGTGAACGTAAATATACTGGCACTTTCGACTAAAAAAAATGTATTCGTTCATCTGTTGTGCTATGTTTTTAATCAAATGGGCATAGGTTTCATATTTGGAATGCTGAACTCTCAGTGGTAATGCTCCATCTTGCCTT
>QOCX01000459.1:147654-158528 GCA_005959815.1 Sarcophaga bullata
CTTTCTCTTTTAATTTAAGAACTGTTCAATTGCTCTACTTTTGCAATGCGTAATTGATCTCAGCTTAAATGTTGCTCTTTTAACGTGTGTGTATTTAGCATGTGTACGATGGTAGGTACCGAAATTAACTTTCTAGCTTTTAAAAGAAGCCATTAATCTTAGACTCGTTCCCTTAATTGTCGTCCTATCTTGTATTACCCACACAGTTTTTTTAAGTTTGGAATTAGGAAAGCTCCAGGGGAGCTAGGAAGGAAAAAATTTCAACTCAAAGGCACGCCATTTTTTTATTCAGTCCACTATTCACTGACCACTACTATTCAATAAGATCGCTTGCTTTGGGTGCTCTAAGAAAATAGTTTACAAAACAATGTGGAATCTGGAGTCGAGGCTTGCAGTTCGTAATAAAGGCTTTTGTTAACTTTATCTTAACCTCTATTTACACTTCTTTGTTTTTCTTTCTGTCAACATCTAGAAACTTACTGTTGGTTTGTTGTTGTTAATTCTTTTATTCAATGTTTCACGGTATTTCTGTGTAGGTTTATTGTGGTAACCTGATCAATACTTTAGTGTTACTTCACTAAAGTAAGTTCTTTCAAACGCCATGTCTGCTTTCTTGACACCTCCCTCGCATATTTGATTGCCATATAATTGCTCTCTACTGTGCTCTGTACTGTGCTTGCCCCAAAACTTACCAATTATGCACAAAAGGCTTTAAATAATAAAAAAATTTTTCTTTTTTCTTTTTTAAAAAATTGGATTGGCGTGCGACCGATTCAAACCGGTTTCGAAGAAAAAAAAATGCTCATAAATAACTTGCGCCCAATTTCACTCTTCGCTTGTTTGCGGGTGTGTTTCTCTCCGCCTGAATGGCGCGAGTTGCAGCAGGGGTGATGTGAAATGAAATTAAAATAAATGGAAACAGAAATTCGCGTCCAAAAAAAAAAAGAAAAGAAAGTTTTTGCGCATTTTAACAGCTTTTACGCAATTACGATAAATTTTATAAAAATTTTAAGTGGATATCGTTTCTTTTTAAGCTATACAAGCAAAAAAATACCATAAGAAACTACGGAGAAGAGAAGGAAGAATAGGAATTGTAAAGAGATTTAAAAATTTTGTTTTTTCTTGTTTTGTGCTTATAAATCTTATTTAAGGAGTAAAGACTGTGTTTGTTGTTAAACAAATTTGAGGTAAAAGCCTTCATAAAGCCATTAGGGAAATGAAAAGTTAGACGAACTGGAACGGAAGGGATCGGAGATCAGAGAAGGATACGATAAGGGGGATATGTACGCCTCTTCCGGAATACTTTTCCAAATACGAAAACGCAGTGGAGAGTAGAAGAACGAGGGAGCTACTTAAGTTAGACAACAAAACGGTTCGCATTCCCACAGGAATTCTAATGGGACACTGCGCTATTGGCAAACATCATCGGTTTTTGTTTGACAGAACGTTTGATGATCTGGGCATGGTGGTGAACGTGCCACTAAGAGTACTGGCCGGTTTAATCCGAAGCTCGAGATGGTTCAGACTCACGGACTAAGGTATCATAACAAGACTTACCTCACACTGAGTAACACAATGGGTCCACCGAGTGAACTTGGATTTGTGTTTCCTTTGCTTTGAAGTAAAAGCTTCCTATTTAACTTCTTAGCAGAGACAACAAACCAGAGATTCAACATTTTTTGTTTTATGAGACAAAATAACACCGCGCACGGGTAAGGCTACCATGACTCCGACAATTGCAACCACTTTTCAAACAATACGGGGTATTTATAGTCGTTGTGATCAATTTATTCCTCAAGCACTTGGCAAGATTATAAAGGTAAAGATTGATTGATAGCGCTACAGATGTGTTCAGGCCGGTGCAAAAATGAAAAAATACTTCTGTTTGAGTTGGAACCAGAAGCCTTGTGTGGAGTAGAGTGGGGGAGGATGTATAGAAAGGATTACAAAGAGAACCAAGAAGTCTTCTCTAACCAAGTGGATTTGTGGCAATCAAACTTTTTGTTGAAAAACTACAACAAGAATATATTCGAAGCATGCAACAGACTATCTAGATAAAACGCGGTCTTTTTACAGAAGGCTTGTACAGGTAAAGTGTACGAGAAATTTCCAAAAACAATTTCTCTTTTTTAACGATGTCAGCTGGTCAACAAAATAATGCGATTTGTATCCGCTAGGTGGTACTACATTTAGGAAGTTGTTGCACGGCCAAGCCGCTAACGTTAGAGTATTTGATTTTAAAACTTACACATGTAAAGTTATCGGTGAGTTCTGGCCTGGCAAGTGCTAAAAAAGGTAGTCGAAAACTATACTAAACGGATCGACTGATGCAGCCTGCACCATTTAGTCAGAGTTACGGCATCGATTTGGATAACAACCAAGTTATGATTGTTCATTTAAATAAGAATGGCGGGACTACATTTTACAATCGAGTGCGAATGACAGATTTGAAAAGCTTATCATGACGAGTTTACTTTCTCCCAGAGATTTTGCCAGAAAACTACGTCGAAAGAAATTTTTTTTTAAATTTCCTTTTATTCAAGATGTCTCCGTTGGGATTTGAACCATGGTAAGTTACATACTAGACAACGCGACTTGAGACCTTGATAAACTTGCGGATACTGGTCGTCAACATGGACAATTCCCTGGCCAGCAGGAGACTGCTGTTGCCAGAACTGGGATTTGAACTTACAAGCTCCGGCCCAGTATGACAACCTATTACCAAAGAATTGTAAGAGTGGTAACTGGCTTTCCAAATATCATCAAGACTAGAAGTTTTTGTACTTTTTAATGAATAAGACCTGGCGTCACTTTTTGCTATTCGTGAGAATTCGTTAACTTTGCCTGCCTATCTTAACCCGACAGAGACGATTAAGCTAAGAAAATCAAGTCATTGGTTTTTGACGTTTTAAACTTACAAGCTGGTAATAAAAAACTCACGAAGCTTAGAACTAACGCAAAATCTGTCGTCGTCGTACTTAGGTTAGCTCAACAGGCTGCCCTTTTACTTTATGTTGAGAAGGGCGGTACACAAACAACATCAGAGCAAAAAGCGAGATATTCTCACTGTTCAACATAAATTAAGGAGAAGTTCTTAAGTTCCAAATGCAATTCACCACGAGGAAAATGTAAAATAAATGACATTTGAAGCTCTTCTTAGCTATCGTTCGATAAATTTTGTTTACATTTTCGAGCAACAGAATCAAAGTGCACTATAAATTGTTCGCTGGGTTAGCACGTCATGCAATAAGAATTCACACACATACACACACACACATACATAATATGGCTGCATTTCTTCTTATTAATCTTAAAATCGGTTTTAATTACTTGAAATATTTTTTCCATAAGCCGCCATCGTTGTTCGTATTTTTTTTTTATTTGTTAAATACCGCGCGAATTATCAGCAACATCTGCCATTACAATGGCAGAAAATCATTTTTCTTTTAAACCCCAAAACAAAAAAAAAGACAAAAAAAAAAACTACAAAAAATATGAAAAAAAAGAAAACAAGGAGGGAGGGAGGGGGAAAGAAAGCGAAAATATTGTTTAATGATCGCCAGCCACAATATGAATTTATGGCCATTAAATAATCCCAAACGTAACAAGAGCGTATCAATAATATTAATTATTGCCCAACTACTACTACTCCACTAACACATGCACACACACACACACACATGCATATGCAGCTTACACTCATACTTATGCATTTTTACAATATTCAACAGCAATTACATGCACAAATTAATAGTTTTTCAATATTTTTTCGCTGTTTTTTCTTCGCTTTTTTTCTTTCTTCTTTCTCGCCAAGTAACGATTGCAAATTTGCAACAATTAAATATTGCAACAATAACAACAACAACAAACAACAACAACAAAATATATTTGTTCTGTAGTTGTTTTTTTTTTTTTGCTCAATTATTTGCTTCGTTTTTTTTTTCGTTGTGTTGTTTTCTGTACTCAATAAATCGCATTTCATTCCATTATGAGGGCAAAAATGAAATGGAATGTTGCAACGAATGAACGAAAGACAGGAAAAATAATAAAAAAAAAAAAAAACCGACGGAAAAATTATTTATCGAAGGAAATAAAATTAATGAAAAAGAACATTTTCATCTGTTGTAACCACTCAATGAAAGCGTTGCAATAGTAAATTGCTTCGATGGTAAGGTTATAAAGAGGCATTGCCTCTTCAATACCAAAGGATTGAAGGATCAATTGCGTACACAAATTTACAAAGAATTGAAAATTTGACATTTTTTAAAGGATTTTCCTATAAAGTACGCTTTAAAAAAGGTACCAGAAAAAGGTACCTTGAACATTTTCCATAAATATTGATAATCATCACAAAATTCTGTATGATAGACGTTCGTCGTACATCGGTGATGGAATGATTTTAGAAACTAAGCTTGTCCAAATCTTTTTCAGCCTAAAGAGTGAAACAGGAGTATCCATGCAGTTAAAGAAGTGAACAGACGACATCCCTAAACTGTCGAAATTTAAAAGAATCATTCGGAAGTTCAAATATACGTCGTAGAACACCAATCGTCCTGTTCAAGCTGCCATTCAGAGAATTTTTTCGAATTCTAAAGAAGGTAAAGATTGTGAGTGGCGTACACTTACTAGGCAACTGCGAGTGTAAATGTGGTCAATTACGCTGATGATCTTTTAATTGCCATTATCAGTCATGAATCCCTAAATGCTGTTACACGAGTGGCTAAACGTTTCAATTGAAATTCCCTCCAAATTGAAGAGAGAAAACTTTCTGAGAGCTAATACACAGAAGATTGGTCTTCTTGGGCTCACGTTATTCATTATCCAATAAAACACTCCTAGAATTAATCCTCTAAGATTAAACAACTGGGACTGTACTCGATTCCAAGCTTGTGTAAAGACTGAATGACTATTTGAAAGAGTCCGACACAGGCGCTCTGAAGTCTGAGGGCGTGAGAAACCAATACGCCGTCTTTATTACTACTGCTCTAAGAATAACACCAACCACGATACATAATGCCAATATTAAATGCCTTCACACCGAACATGTCCTGGTAAGCCATGCAGCTCCTGTAGTAACCAGACTGAACTTAGCACACTGCTAGTATAAATACCTTCATGAATACGGTGGAGTAAGCCGTCACTCTTACTTCTCGATATCGATTGATCATATGATCTTCTTGTAACAGCCTGTACAGGTTCCTTTAGGCTGATGATGGCTCGAAACTAGAAGAGAAGGTCCTAATATGCGTACTGAGGACTTGAATATCTTGAAATTCGTACAGATACCTGATCATTGTAGCGTCTTCCAGGACGAAATCATGACTATCAACATGATGGTGTTAAATGACAGATGAGTGGTATAATATTCCCCGTATATCTATTGATATACTCCGTCTGTCAGGTTGCCATGATGGCCCTTCTTATATTGATGTCCAAGTTTACCTGTAAATGTCCTTCATATCTCCGAGATATGGGGGATTATACTAATGTATGGAACAGAACGGCTACCGAACTATAAAATCTTCTATGTGGGGTGGCCCCATACGAGAAATTTATGAAAACGGGAAAATTAAGGAAAACTTCCACTTCGAGGCTAACTCTCCTAGGCATCAGAAAAAATCACTTTGACCGAATCTTACCTAAGGGAGTACGAAAGAGTTCCCTTCTCTCCGGATTTCACTTATTTACGTGGTCTCTATTCGATACACGGAACATTGCCTAACCGGAAAGTATGTTCGCTAGCAAGGCGCCTCCTGAAGCACTTGCGTTTCGAAGGAAGAGGAAGAGTTTTAATATCACTTACTGCATCTCTGCCCCCAGTTATATGGTAACCTTATTTCTTGAGATATTCTATTGGATTGGATTTGTCTGATTATATTCTAGGTTTTTCAATAAAAGTGTACACTTCTTGAATGGAGTGGAAGATGAAGAGATCTTCCCGGGTGCGATATTTTAGTTGCCAGACGCACTTTATTTTACGTGTTTTAGTTTTATTCTTAAAGTGTTGTGTTAAGTTAGGTTATGTTAGCTAATGTAGTGGACATACTTTAAAAGCTACTCAGGCTTGTCATCCAAAGCATTATGGAGAGTTCATGTAAAGATGGCAGAAAGCAAAAGTTTACGAACAAGGCCAGAACCCAGAATATCAAGTTAAAGAGAATCTCTTCCTCCTTTTCAGATCCACTACTGCTAGAAAAGTTATTCGATATTTATTCGAATTTCTTAAATAGGTCAGTGGCCAGTGCAAAGCCATATCAATCCAGCAGAGACTAGCAATACTGCACATACGCTTAAGCTGCCAACGAAGCTGACTTTGACTGTAAAACTACCAGAAAATACACAATTTCACTGAGATAGTAGGAATAACTCTGCCCTGTAACGTATCTTAAAGTGTAAGCTCTGTTTCAATCCTTGGCAGTGCATTAGCAATGCAATTTCCGACGGGGTATCACTATATTCAGGAATCTACATAAAATTTTTCTTAAAATTCCTGCTGTTCCCAGATGGATAAGATGACATTCATGAAGAACTTAATCACAGCCTTGCTGTCTTACTTAAGTTCTAGAATTTTGAATGTAAATCTCAACACCTCACAAGCGTTGCGCCTGTTTCGATGCGGATCTAACTTTACCGGGAGAACATTGCAGATGTTAAGTAGCCTATAAGAAAGTCTAATATCGGAACCCTTAAAAGTTTCCACAGGGGTAGCTCTTTGCAGTAGTTTGAAGTCATCGCTATGTGCCTTAAAGCTCCAACTGGAAATTTCCGGAACGTTAGATCATAAGCCTCTCGTTGGTATGCTAAAATCAAGGTTCCTATCTAAAAATTATGAGGAGAGGAAGCATGTACGTACATACATAATTGGCCATTACAACCCTTCAGTCAGGATTACGGTCTAGCTCCTCAACCGACGCAGCTTATGTTGTGTGTGTTAATTTTTATACATGAGTGGCGGGACCTACTGTTTAAAGTCGACTCCGAACGATAGATTTTTTGAGAAACTTTTCATGGCAATTTTTATTTACTCTCAGAGAGATTTTGCCAGAAATCTGATGAGAGAAAGCCGCCGAAGAAATATTTTTTCGTTTTTTGATGTCTGATCGAGGACTCGAACCCTGACCTTTCGTCTAATAAGGCAACACACTACCTACTAGACTACAACGACTACAATGAAGCGTATATTTGACTCTAATATGTTTATGATTTGCAAATAGGCCAGTAAAAGGGCTATAACTATGCTCAAAGTACTCCCAGCCAATATATTTTTAAATTGCTTTCGCTGCTCTATTGTTGCTGTGTGGTTATGAATGTTGATGAATGTTGTTTTCAAGCCTCAATCACTTCTTGCAACTTTCAGTTCTTTTCGAACAAAAGTAATGGCAATAAACTCTTCTATGTTTTATGCTGACAATCCTTTCGCTATGGTAACAAGAGTGTCCTTTCATACTAGAGACCTCCATGACCCAACCTAACTAGACTTAACTCCTTTTAAACAAAATTCTTGTTTGTTTTCGTGATTAAATTTCATTTTAAAGCCTTAGTTGAACAAAAGAATTTATTGTGGTGATGAAATCTAAATATTGAAATAACTTTAACCCCCCCCCCAAAAATTCTTTTGTGGTTTTGACCTTCAGAGCCCAAATATAAAAAAATCCTGTCTCTATGCCTTAAAGTAGCAAAACAGATATGGTAACAAAGTAATTTTATTTAAAATGAGCATGTTTTCTTGCCATTTTTTTTCGTATTTTTCGAATGTTTTTTTGTGGGGGAGAGAAATATTCGGTTTTTTATGTGTCAACATTTAACATGAACTTTTTATGTTTAAAACATCATAAGAAGTTTACGCTTACCAAATGCCCAAAAGAAAAAAGAAAAGAAATTCAAAAAAAAAAAAAAAAAAAAAAGGAACACCAAGTCCTGTTTGTTGTCTGAGGTATGCCAGTTCAAGAAGAAAAAAACCAAGGAAAACGAAGATGGGGAAAAAAAAGAATATGAAATGAACGGCAAATTCCATTAAAATTCAGAAGAAAAGAAACCGAAATGAAATGGAACCTCGAGCAAGAGATTGAAGAAGAAGAGAAATGAAAGTCGAGAAAAAAACCTTGACTTCTCTCTCTACTACTTTGGCTAACCATGGTGTGCTTTAAGTAAGAGAGGGTCATTCAAGGAGTATACTGGCAAGCAACATTAATTTCGTTTTCTTTCTATGCTATATGCTTATGCATGCATATTAAGCTTGTTTAATAAAATACAACAACAACAACAAAACATATTTTAAAATATTAAATAATAAAGGGAAACGCAAAAGAAACGCAAAAGACTACCGAAAGACAAAGTGATGGACTTAAGCACACAGATATTCCAGTATGCCTGACCACGTAAGTACACTCATAAGCATGTACAGAGAAAGAGAACGCATGCAGCAGTCTTTAAGACCGGCAGCAGCATCACTTGATTAAACAATGAAATGCTCCAATTACATCAACAGCATGCATGCATGCATGAGGATACTTTACTAGTCCCTTTTTATATTCTTTTTTTTTTCTCCTACTTCCATTGTTGTTGTGGTCATATTTGTAAATAACATAACTTAAGTTAAACAACAACACGTTTAGCAATGACTATTCAATATTACAGTCATGGTCTCTTAATTAGTAACAATGCAGTTATTAGTACTGGTTTTTCTGCAGCTTCAAAATAAACACGGAAATGTTTTTAGGTTTTAAAGGGGGCTCCTTACCAATAAATTTGTTTTCTTTTGTGGAAGCATAATTTCTTTCTACGCTACTACTTCCTTACCCTTAACTGTATACACACCATAAAATTTAAACAAATTTTAAATCCTCAAAAAAATGTTTTCAGCACCCAAATACTTGCTTTTGGTCAACATATTCCAACATCAGGAACACATTGTAAGCTGAAGAGAGCTGCAGCATAAACTTATTGAAGTTGTTGCTTGGAAATTACCGACCCAACATGAAAATATAAACCAACAACAAAACTATGCTTCAAATGAAGGCGGTCTATAGAAGGAGGGTAGAGCAACAACAACAACCAACAGCAGTAGGTTGAACTGTCAATAACAACAAGATAAGACGATGGAACAAGTCTTCTTGACAAGCCCTTAGCCAAACTCAGTTACATTCATGCAGTATGTCATTCCGTAATATCAATCAAGTGGACTACTCCATACTCCTATTTTGGCTGCAAACATTACTACGCAAAATTGTTTAGATTTCAGGCATCTGATGATGATGGCGATGTTGTGGCTATTGCTGTTGCTTTCTTTAGTTGATGATTTTGAGAGGTTTTTGTGATGGCAACTATGCTGACTCAGTATAAAGATGATGATCATGATGATGATGATGATGATGATGATGATGATGCTGATGCTGATGCTGGTCATCATTGTCATCACACACACATACAAATATTGTTCACACAACAAAAGCTGAAGAAGGACTTTTTGGTGTATCGATGAAGTTCAATCTGAAGATTAACAAAAGCTTGACAATGTTTTCTTATACACGCTTCATGCATACCAACCATACTTGTGTTGCATGCAACAGTATTGTCAGGCAAAACACAGACAATCAATAACAACTGAAGACACAACACAACACAATACAAACAAAAACTCACCCTTTCTTTCGAGTGGGTTTTTGAAAGATTTTTTTCTGTTGAGCATAAATTGCAACAACAACAACAACAACAACAAGAATATTATGGTCCAAGCAATAGAATATTGTCTGCAATGCAATTTTTCTTAAATGAAAAATTGTTGTTGCTGTTGTTGTTGCTGTTGTTGTTGCTTAAGTTTTCAAATCTTGTTTTGAAAGTAAAATGTTCAGTTCAGTTCAGTTCAGTTGAGTTTGATGTTCTAGAAAAATATAAAAATTGTTCTCTTGCTATTGTTGTTGTTGTTGTATTTATGCCATAGCAAATAAGGTTTTGTATTGTTGTTGTTGTTTTTTTTCTGAAATCACATGATAAACAACAACACCAACAACAAAAGGAGTTGAAAATCATAAAAAATGCTTAAAAATCGAAAATGAAAGAGAAAAAATTGAGAATAAGAAACCCCTCAAGCAACAAAAAAAAAAAACAGAAACATGAAAACAGTACAAAGTGCCAATTCCACTTGATTTTTTTTTAGTTACATTACATAACACATACACATATTCACATACACACATATATCCCTACATGCACACATATGCATACATAGACAGTCTTGCTTTAAAAATGCATTCAGGACAACAGCACCTTTTGGGAGATTGTGTTGCATTGTGTAACGCATTTTCCATTTTATTGCAGGTCACATGCATATGCGAGGCTTGCTTTAAAAGGAAACAAACAATCATTTTGTGCTGGATTTTAACTTTTAATTGCAATTGTTTTTCAAGAAATTAAGATAAGGAAAGAGTTGTAGTCTAGTAGGTAGTGTGTTGGCTTATTACACATGGTGACGTGGTTTAAACCTAAGCCTAGACATCTCCAAGGAAATATGGAAAGATTATTTCTTCGGCGTCTGCCTTTCAACAGATTTCTGGCAAAAACTCTGGTAGGAAAATAAAATTTCCATGAAAAACTTCCTCAAAAATCTGTCATTCGGAAATGACTTTAAAACAGTAGGTCCTGCCACTCATGTATAAAATTCGCACACACAACGTAAGTGGTGTGAAAAACTGGGTTGTAATCCAGACTAAAGGGTTGTATGTATGTATATATGAAAACAAATATTTCTTTGGCAACTTCCTCTCAATAGTCTCCCCTGATAGCAAATAAAAATGTCATGAAAAATTTTCTCTAAAATCTGTCATTCGAAAAAGACTTTAAAACAGACCACACAGCATGGGTGGTATGAGAAACTA
>QOCX01000460.1:0-49092 GCA_005959815.1 Sarcophaga bullata
TATAATAATTTTTGTTGTAAAATTTTATCACTAACACTTTACTGTCTATTCCATAAAGTACAACAAAACAGTTACGATAAGGAAGAATTCCAGTAAAAAACAATGCTAGGAAGTTGCAAAATTTTGAACAATCAAAAATTAATCACAACAACAAAACTTCACAGAAAGGCTAGGAAATAAAGAAAAATGTTATTCTCGAAGTTGCCAAACAACATATTTATTACGTATAGATGGAGAGAAATGTAACGGTGACATTTAGACGTATCAATAGGTTAGACGAACAAATAATCTTTGCAACGGGTTTTCTGGTTGGTATACTCTTGAAATGTCAAATTTCTGTAAGTTTAACGCATAAATTAGGCTGAATTTGATCGATGGCATATGTTATATTGACTTCAAGTATTACTAATGCTTATGGCTTATTCTCATATACCAGAAACTTAAGAAAACCACACAAGATAAAATCTAATGGAAACAAATTGCATGATAACGGAAATGAATATGCCTACAAATCGCTTGTGCAGAATATCCAATATGGAATGAGCTACGTGCCACATAACGCCTTTCTTTTAAATCACATGTCGCTGGTGTCTAGATCATCCAATTCAGGCCAAAAGAAGTTGGTAATCGTGGACGTCTAGTGCTCGTCGTTGCTAGTAATGACATGTTCGACATCGTTTTTAAAGCAATATGGACCAATAACACCACCCGACCAAAATCCCACCAAGCAGCGACTTTTTCAGCGTGCTTTGGACGCTCATGTGAATCGATATCTTCCGAAATTCTTCAATTTTATTTCTTCATGTAACCATTCATCTATGCAGCCTTGATGAAGACTTCTCAATAAAAATTACGGGCAGCTGACAACTTCTCCAGAGCCCTTTCAACGAACACATATCATTGTCTATGTTCATCCATGGCAAATTAGCAAAACAGACTGAATAAATAACAACTAACTTGGCAGCAGTAGCTTCAACAAGTTGGCCGTGATTAACTGTCAAAGTTCCGAAGTACTTGTTGGAAGATCCTACTTAACAGCAGACCGTGAAAAGAAACGCTTTTTATTTAAAATTATGGTGTTGGAGTCCGTAAATTGTTAAAAGAAAATTTACGACAGGGAGGACTGGAAATATTTCATTGACTATGTTGTCATTAGCATTATTAGACCACCATCTGGTGTCAATATTGCCATATATTTTATAATCGTTACTGTCGTTGTCAAATCATTGTCAGATATCATGAGCTCGACTTTTATTAAAAGGATTGAGAGATTTGTGCAGTTGACAATACTATCATGGTTAGATATCTTTTTCTGTTGAGTACTTTAAGCATATAAATACATAAACTGCCCGAAAGGTGAAGATATTAATACCCTGTTTCTGTAAGCCGGTCGTTTATATGGAAATGCACTTTAGTTTAGTTTAGTTTAGTTTTTTTTTTGTGTATAAACAAACATTCGTCTTTTATTTCTTCTAACCGAAACATACCCTATCAAACAGAATAAAAAACTCAATTAAAAACTCACTTTTTTGTCAACAATCTGGCAATATTTGCTGTACGATAATAAACAACCGTGTGAAGTACTTTCTTTGTCGCAATGTTGCCAGATTGAAATTAATATCAATAAATTGTAAGGTTTTCCTCATAAGTTTACTGCAATTAATTTAGCTGAGAATGTATTTCATGATTTTTTGACTTTCATTGCCTCATTGGACTATGCTGTAAGATACTGTAGAGTCTAGATACTGAAATACATTGTTGGCTACACTTATAGTATGCGATATTAGATTTTTGTTGTTGTATTTGTTACAATTGTTTTTTAAAAATTTTCCTGATTTTGGCGACCATTGTTTAATCTTTAACAAAGAATTATAAAGACTTATTAACACCATTAAGCACAGTTGTGTCGCCGTAGTCTAGTGGGTAGTGTGTTGGCTTATTAGACTTAAGGCCACGGTTCAAAACCCAGATCAGACATGGAAACAAAATGAAAAAAAAAATTTCTTCGGCGACTCCTCTCAGTAGAGTAAATAAAATTGCCATTAAAAGTTCTTCAAAACTCTATGGTTCGGTGCGACTATTACACTTTAGGTCTCGCACTCATTTATAAAATCTAAACCAACATGATTGGTGTGAGAAATAAGGTCGTAATCTATGTAAGTACAGTTTTATTTACAAGCTTTCCTTCGTTTTTGGTGTTGTACGGTACTAAAGATAAGATATCTCATTGAAATTGTCTCCAGAGTGCATAGCAAAGTTATTTTCTCCGCAATAACTTCCAGTCTTCCAGTCTTTTTAATTAGGAAAGCCAATCAAATAAAAAAAATCCTTCTTTCGTCTGCTATGAAACGGTATCCTAATAAATATTGTATCCCCAAGGTTTGACCCTTTAACGGTAAAAGGGTTCTTTCAATGCACTGCCAGAATATCATTTGCCGTAAATTCTTAAATGGCTAAAAATGTTACCACTGTTAAGCCCTTTTTTCTGGGGCCTCCTTCATATTTTTATTTTAATGGCAACAGGCAATTTAACAGAAAAATAAAGAAGAAATTTCTGTTTTTTTTTTCTTTTTTTTTCATAAACAAGTACCGCAAAACTTCTTTACGAGTAGTAGTATGAATGGGAATGCACAAACAAATGTACAATAAATGGTAGAAGACGGAGAAAAAAAATTTAATATTTGAACTTCAATAGTCCTTACAGTGCTATCGAAAGGTTTTACTTCACTTTCTGTATAATTTTCATAGATTTTATACATACACTGGCATACATACACTAGCATACATACACTACAATGAATATACATTTCCATAGGCATACAATTACTTGCCGCGAAAACTTCGAAAGGCGATTAAGAAATAAAAAGTTACTATCGGATCGTTGCAAAAGTAAGAAGAAAAAAACAAAAACAACAATTGCCAGTCTTAAGATAAAATTATAGAAAAAAAACAAAAACCAGAAAAATAGAAGAAGAAATGAATAAAAATTTGTTATGAAAAGTTCAAAATAAAATCTAAAGTTGTTACCTGTTGTTACCCATTGAGGGCTAGAAAGTAATCATAAACATTTGCTAGAAAACTCCAAAGAAAAACTGAATTTCTATTCGATACTGTTATACAGAAAATTGAAGACAAACTTTCTTTTCTTTTTTATTTTCTTTCCCTATGTTGTCGTCATTTTATTCATGAATTGAATTTGCATACTGGAAACAACAACGTTTGATTTATGATTGCCATCATAAAACGGTCTTTTTGCAAAACATAATCATTGCTTAGAAGCAATAAAAAAATTTCCCTTCTTTTCGCAAATTATTTCACAAAAAGATTATGATTTATGTGTGGAAGAGCAAGGGAACAATTTTGCTTTATAAGAGGGACTTTATTTTCAATAATGTTTTGCCATTAAAAAAAAAAAGAAAACTCCTCTGTACTCATATTGACCTAAACCTAGAATCAATTTCAATCCTGAAGCATCACTTATTGCAGGTTGAATTGTATATGTGCCCTTAAGGAAGTGTTCACTCTAATATAGTTCATAACCACATTATCTTCTGACGAACGTAAAAAAATTCTTGACTAATGGTGTTCTTCGTTGGTTAATAAAATAGTTCCAGAAGTATATCGAATACATAGCCAAACACAAAACAATTATAAAAAACCCAAAAAGCCTTTTGCCTACCTCTGCTACTATAAGCCCTTCTAGCCGGAACTTTTGACTGTAATAACGGCATCTCTTTGAAGCCCCATCTGTCGAACTTGTCAGTTTACAGTCGGTTTTGTAAATCACCATGAATGGACCATATACACCGACTTGGGTTCACTCAATAAGTTCTGCAACCTGATTCCTCATATTCTCGCAGATATCGAATACATAGCCAAACACAAAACAATTATAAAAAACCCAAAAAGCCTTTTGCCTACCTCTGCTACTATAAGCCCTTCTAGCCGGAACTTTGACTGTTTAATAACGGCATCTCTTTGAAGCCCCATCTGTCGAACTTGTCAGTTTACAGTCGGTTTTGTAAATCACCATGAATGGACCATATACACCGACTTGGGTTCACTCAATAAGTTCTGCAACCTGATCCTAATTTTTGCGAGAACCTTCTTTAACGATGAGGCCTATTTCTGGATGAATAGGTACTTGAACAAAGAAAATTGCCAAAGTAAAGACTTTAGAAAATAGTCACCGTTTGGTGTGGATTTTGAGCGCCATGTTTCTTAGACAACGATGTTGGCCAGACCATCACTGATGATTACCAATTTCGTTTGTTCTGAAATTGATAATCTGGATACCAAAGAACGTGTGTTATCAAGAGGTTCTACACATTACGCTTCTCATGCCACGTTAAATATTTTGCACGAGCGATTTGAGGAAGACGGGGTAACACACGAAAGTGATGTAATCTCACCACCAAAGTTGTCCGATTAGAGTCTGTCAGACTTATTTGGTGGGGTATTTTCCTAAGTAACAGGTGTTTGCGTAAAATTTTGAATTCACAGGGGTCTTCAAAGCTAATAAAACCCATACAATCAAATTTAGACTGCTTAATGCTCTAGATGCATGGAAATTTCGATATTTATAATGCATTATACCCAGAAAAAATCATGTACAGCGATGAGACCCATTTCTGGAGGATTGGGTACATATATTTCATATAAGCCGTTACCGGCATTTGAACGACGTTAGGTTCCACATTCCAGGGAAGCCGCCGTCGCCTAGTAGGTTGTGTGTTGCCTTATTAGACGAAAGACCAGGGTTCAAATCCCAGGTCAAAAACGAAATGTGAAAAAATATTTCTTCGGCGACTTCCTCTCAGCAGATTTCTGGCAATAACTCTGAGAGTAAATAAAATTGTCATGTAAAGTTTCTCAAAAATCTGTCGTTCGGAGTAGACTTTAAACTATAGGTCCCGCCACTCATGTATAAAATTAACACGCACAACATTAGTGGTGTGAGAAACTAGGCCGTAATCCTGACATAAAAATTTCGATTATATTTCACAAACAATTTATTTGAATTTAAAAGTGAGAAACGCTTAATGAATGAACCGATTCTAGGTAGATATTCGAATCGGCATTAGTTCATCTAACTCGCTGGAAGATTCTTCTATTTACTTTACTTACTTTATTGACCATTAGCAACCCAATTATCGAAATTCGGCCTGCTTCAGCATATTATTCTAGGGGCCTTTGCATCTTACGCGGCTTTGCCAGTTGGTCACACCAATTGATGACAGATAGGGCTTCCTCGAGTTGGTCCTTCCAACTCTAAAAAAGGTCGTCTTTTTCGCCAACTTCAGCACATCGTCGCATCAAATATCCGTTTCGCCAAAGCATTCTCATCCATTCGAACGACAAGGCCTAGACAGCGCAGCAGCTGGATGTCGGAGCTCATACAGCTCATTGTTGAATTGAATGCGGAAATCATCGAAAACGCTTATTGTACCGAAGGTCTTATGTACGATTTTTCTCTCGAATACTCAAGGCTGTCCCATTAGTGCTTAATAGTGTCCATGCTACTGTGCCATTAAGATGCACTAGGAGGATGAGCATTTTGTAAAGTACTAGATCCTTGTATTTATTAATTAACTTAATCAGCTTGTGTCTTCGTGCATTGGTCACAAGACACTCATGTTGTTTATAAATCAACACGCTATGCATGGCAACGTTAATCAATCTCATTTCGTTATCGGTTAATGGACTCAAGAATAATAATTGGCTGACTGTGGAAACAAAAATATTTTTCTTGCTCGTCTTTATCCTCATGATGAGTGTAGTAAACCTTGAAGGCGAGATGTTTTATTGCCATCAAATCGATCCTGTCTACGTTTTCAATGACAATAATATTGGATTGTAGTTATTTGTAGTAACTGGTTCCACGCACCACTGCATACTGATTGCATTCGGTTCAGGGTTGTCTTGTTTTGTAGTTTCAAAGGCTCGTTTTAGTTTCTTTTTTGCTGTGCATGGTAATGGAGAAAAATTTCAAGTCCAATACTTTAAGTCTCTGCAACATTCTTTAGTAAACGCGTAGCATTAGTATCGCACTACATTCAGAGAACAATAACAACTGCAATGTTATAAAGACTTATATCCACCTGTACTGGAGAGGGGACAAAAATAGGTATTGTTACGAATATGGAAATAGTGTAACAACGTTTAACATTTAAATGTTAAACAAAAGCTACAAAACAAAAACACCGGACTTTTTGCCAAATGAACAAAAATAAAACAACAACTCAAATATAACGAAAAAGGGAGAAACAAGTAAACGACAAGCAACAACAACACCGTAGGGACAATCGTAACAAGATACAAAAACAACAAACATAAAGCATAAACAAATGTAAACAACATGGTTTACATTCACATGATTCTCGTAAAGGCGAAGACCAGAAACTTTGCCTACGAGACATTCATCATATTGTTTACATCGCATATAGAAGGCAAAGCAAAGCATGAAAAGTCGCAGCAAAAGTTCAGTCAGACTTGTGGAAAGAGGCGTTGTATGTGAAGCAAGCAATCTGGTTTGACAATCTCCGTTACAAAGATCTACAGAACAATTGGTGTCGAAATTGTTATTGTTTATCGCAAGGCATAAACAAAAAGGAATAACAAATTAAGGCAATTGTTATTGTTAGAATCAGTTGTGAACAGTGGCAAACAAAATTGTGCGAATTTATTTTTATTTTTATTTGCAATCTACGAGCTCATATTTCAAACGTTTTTAAAAAGGTAAATACGTAACAGTATTATGTTTAGTCAAGCTACTTTCCCCTTTCAACCCTTAAACCCATGTGGGTAATATTTATGAAAACAATTGCAGTTCAATGTTGAACTTCACGTAATTAGCAAAATTTTAAATTATTTATTTGGTTTTGTGTGTTCATTTTAAACTAATTTTTTAATTAAAAATTTTTTAACTTCATATCCTTCATTGTTTTAAAATTTCATTTCAGGAAAACTAATTTTAATAAATTCAACCCCGTCTTGCTTGTGCTGTATTCGTAAAGCATTCAATAAATTTCAAAGAGAAAATCTCTTCTACAAATTTTTAAAATTTTTGTTCTTTCCTTTGCTTGCCTAACTTTCCCTTAAGAGTGTGACAAAAAATGTTTGAAAACTTTACAACTTTATAAAAAGTTTTAGTTTTTTCTCCATTTGCGTTCACATTCATATATGTTGTTACTTTGTTTTTGTTGTTTGTGTTTGTTTTTGGAAGAACAGTTCAAACATGTTTTACTTTAATACCATTTCAATACAACAATTTAGACATTTCATTAAGTAACCCAAATCAAAGTGTTAAATGATGGAAAAATTAATGGGAAAACGGTCTGTAATTCACACCGCACACTCTTTGCACCCTTACCACACCCGCTTGGAAACAAATAAAGTCCAAGCAATATGCTCTACGTGTAGTATATTTTATGGTGCCGCAACGGCAACTTCATCTTGGTAATAAATCACTTTGGGGGTGGTGGGTAGCATATGTTGTCAGAAATCTGTTAAACCAACGTCAGAATGCTAGGCCGAACCTCTACCCTCTACTAACATTCTAATATAATATTAACACTTGAAAAACCAATTATTCCTGCCTGTGGGCAGTCATTAATATCTGCACACGCACCCACTTGGCTTGCCTGCTGTTAAACAACAACACCAGTTGACTTAAATATCCTATGAATTTCTACGTTTATATCTCGTTGCGATTTTAACATTCCTAAGCGATTTTCTTTTTTTTTTTTTTTTTTTTTTGTAACCAAACAAACAATATTCCAGAAAATCATGTGTTTTGATGTGTTTATTTGACAAGGGTCAAGCCAATATATCAGTTAAGAAACTATGATACAAACTTAACTTTGTAGGCTAACTACCCCCCCCAACAACAACAAAAACAACATTCGTCTTATACGATATACTTGAAGCAAACGCATGAATGAAGTGGCATTAAATACTCTAGCACAAGTGTAAAATGGTTAACTAAATAGGATTTGAAGATTTGAAATATGGTAACACTTTGATGGGCAAGCGTGGGCACCAAGCTTAGAAAAACAAAAAAAAAAAAACAACAGAAAAAAAACTTTTTTAAGTGACTGAGAAGGAAATATTGTGCTACAGACTGACAACAAAGAGGTTAAATAAGGTTGCCATACTAGCTGAATGTTCTAAAATGTAAATTTTTTAAAAGACCTTTATTTCACCTTTGACGATAGCAATCCTTATGAGATCCAAGAGCGTCTAATTCATCTTGAAAAAGTCATTGTCTGTTATGGATTTTGGATTGGCCATCTCTGTCAATGGCCAGACCATCTCTAGCAATGGCGAGCACTATAAGCCGATGGTCTAAATTTGATAATCTAGACACCAACGATATATGGTTTCAACAGGACTCAGCTGTGTACCATACAGCTTATGCTACAATGGACTTATTTATTTTCGGGGTTACTTAAAACCCAAACCATAGCGTTCCTCAAACTCAAAATGATTTATGCGCCAGGGCCATAGCAAAGTGGACATTTTGGATGTGATTTCCCAAACTAAAAATCCCAATAAATTTGTTGAATAATAATATGAATGCGATTTTTTTCTCTGGAAGACGAGTATACTCGACATTAATCGAAGAACATCGTTTCACTATGACGGTTATACTCGTCATAAAGAGTTAAAGGGTGAATTTGCCAGCAATACAAGCAGCATAATGCTCGCATGAATCTACAGAACATATACTGGGAATCTGTGCAGTTGAGGCATTTCAGAATGCAAGACCTGGTTTCTTACTAGTTAGAGAATTATCCCTACGGGTATTAAGTTTGGGTAGACTTTAAATGGAAGTTAAGGCCAATACCAGTGCCCATAGTGTTGTAGGTAGTGTGTGGCCATAGTTCAAACCCCCAGGTCAGGCAACTCCAACAAAACGAAATATGCAACAAATATTTCTTTAGGCGACTTTCTCTCAGCAGATTTCTGGCAAAAACCCTGAGAGTAAATTGCGATGACAAGTGATTCCAAAAATATTTGTTGTCGATTTCAAACTGCAAGCCCCGCTACAGATATAGAAAATTAATACACGCAACATTCCGTTAGAATGAAGGAGTATGCTCCGACGAGACGGGTATTTGATGCGGAGATTTACGGAGATCGGAGCAGAAGACGACTTTGATTGCCTTGGAAGGACCAAATCGAGGAAGCCATGTCATTGGTTGGTGTGACTAACTGGCGTAGGCGAACAAGAAGCAGAGACACCTTGAAGGATGTGCTAAGGCGTGCCGAAATTCGTTAATCGGATTGTTAATGGTCAGTTAAGTAAGTAAGTAATAAAATCGAAGGCTTTCATCCTGTTCTATGTACTACTGAAATTAAAGCACAGCTGGAGCATTACTCTGGCAATCGAAGTTTAAAATGAAAACAATTTCAAAGCTTTCGAGATCCAAACATATTTGTGAGGCCCTCCTTCTATTGCCAGGTTAGACATTTCAGCTTTAATTTATGCTTTCGGAATCTATTGTGTTTATATTTGTGCTAATGTGCCCAGGGTATATACGGTTGACTTTCGACAGCAAGAAAAACTTGCGTGTAATTGTAAGCACAAAAGCAACTAAAAGTCCTATTGAGAGAAAAGTATTGAGGATAACAAAAAATTCCTATATAAAGACATACAGACATACAATGTTAGTAAGTAACAGTATGTTAGTATAACGGTAGTAGTTAAACCAGCTGTAGTAATGGTAGTGCAGAGTATTTTGACACTACGATTGAATTTTATTTGCCCAGTCACTTAAGCACATTTCGTAAGGTTGTCACATACATTTGACTTTTTGAAAGCCTACACACTCATAACAAAGAGAGAAAAAAAAAATAACGAACGGAACCCGAAACGGAAATAGAAAAAAAATTAAAAAAAAAACATTTTTTTTTCTCCCTTTAAATGCTTCTCAAGGGATTTGAACGTTTTAAAACAATACCAACCGACACTTGTGCATGCAGTGTTTGGTGTGAATACGAGTATTATCCAGCCTAGTAGACACAGCCTAGTGAAATACGATTGCTAAGGATACGTATGGGCATGCAAGTATGAGTGTATATGTGTGTGTAACATAACATTGACTTGTTGGTCTATGGCTTAAGTTGTATGAATATGAACTAAATTGGACAATAGCAACTTAATGGTCAGTTCGAAAGACAGACAGACCGATAGGCAGACAGACAGTTGGATGGATGGACACTTGGAAGGGGCAAACGCAGGCCTAGTAACATATAGTATTGGCATGTAGGATTTGCATGTAAAGCTAAAACAAAACCGATTGCTATTACAGAATGACTTCCATATTTCTTTCATTCATTCATTTATTCATTCTTTCATTCTTTCATTCATTATTTGTTTGTTGAGGTCGGTCAAATCATGCCAAATTGATTTATTTGCCAAAAGGGACATTCATCTACGAAAATATTTGTGACCAAAAAAAAAAACAAAAAAAAAACTAAACAAATAAATGTCAAGTGTTTATTGTGTTGTTATTGTTCTACTAGCTGTCACTATACTGCTGCCACTGCTGATGACTGAAGCCAATGTTGTTGTTGTTTATACTACTGCAGTAATAAATATTTAATTTCGTTTGATAAAAACAAAGAATAAAAAATTAAAAAAAATTAAAAAAACAAAAACAAAATAAAACCTTCAACAAAATAGTTAGTACTAGTGTGTGCTGATAGTTTACAAATAAACACAATCTTATATGTCTGTCTGTCTGTGTGTTTAAATTACCACTTTCATTACAATACAGATTTTTCATTTGATAGCCTGGCTAGGCAATTAATTCAATTTGGAAATAAGTTTTGAATTGAAGTACTTTATTACGTTTAAATTCATCTGGCAGCACATACACTGTCAAATATAGATACACAAAAAATATTGAGTTTTGAGTAGCATAATGAGAACTTTAAGTTCGCCACAAAGTAAGTACTGATCTATTCAAACTATCGTGGAACAACTTAGTATAACTTTAAGGATCACATTTTGCAACACATACCAATGACAATGGTCTGTAAAGTTGCTCTGTTCAAATTTCTTTAAAGCAGATAATTCGTAAGACCGACGTCTTATTATTTTGGAATACACAGTCAAGGAAAAAAGTGTACATACACTATTGTATGTAGACTTTATCCCGGTGATTTTTATCAATTCAAAAAAATATCACCTAGAAATTATTAGAAAAATTAAAAATAGCAGGAAAATTTTCCACATACAACGGTGTATGTCGTCTTTTTTCTGTGACTGTACTTAGTCAAAGCCGCTCCAACACCCTTAAAACACTTAAGAATAGTGGTGGCAAAGCCATTATGTGTACAGCAGTTTCCTAACAAGATTACCACTAACATTGATCAGTAGATTTATAAAAACATACTAACCGGCATTATGATACTATATGCTGAAGACAGTATTACTTTAATTGGGGAATTTCTGCATGATAAGGACCCTTAAGTACTCTTCATTCCTAATGAAAAGCTGCATGAAGTTTTGCGACAGGCAACTCAATTCCCAGACTTCAACCAAATAAACAACTTGTAGAATGACGGTAGTGAGTACATACGAGCAGTAGGTCAGGTAAGATTAGCGGATAGTTTGCCGTTCACAGGCAAGTTCACTTGGTGACCATGTGGCTCATTGTGTTATTCAGTGTGAGGTAAGCCCCTTGCCTGTTAGTGCTGGGTTTACATCACGCCGAGCATCGGATGAAAACGGCCAGTTTCCTTAGTGACACATTCCCTGATCTTTAAACGTTTTGTCTTTCAGAATCCGATGATGTCTGTTCTGAAGAGCAGGGCACTCGCATAAACGGATTTGCATCGATTCCATTGTACGAACAGTAAAGCCAAACAAATTTAAAGATTTTATGGGAAGGAATCCCAAAAGCTTCGCACATTTCATTACAAAAACATGTTGTACAGTTTTTTTCGAAAGTTTATTGAAAACATAGGCTGCTGCGATTCAAAATAAAGTATTTTCCACCAAATATGGAGAATATTTAACAAAACTGAGTGCAGTTTACATCACCCCCTCGCTCGACGACCATACTCTTAAGTTTCATAGGAAGAATATCCAATATGTGTTACGTAGTATCGTCCTGTTGAAATCACAAGCCGTAGTTGTCCAGATCATTCAATACAAGACAAAAAATGCGACCTGTAGTGTTCGCTGTTCGCAGTGACAGCCTGGCTAACGTAGTTCTCAAAGAAATATGATTCCTTGTCGTTGCCTACCCAAATGCACACCAAATAGTGTTTCGTTTGGGGGGTATCAGATAGCCGTTAGTCGCCGGTAGTTTATTAGTTTATTATGTAGTGTGTTGGCCACGGTTCAAACCCCAGGTGAAACATTTTGAACAAAACGCAATGAAACGAAAAAATATTTTTTCGGTGTCTTTCTCTCAGCAGATTTCTGGCAAAAACTCTGAGAGTAAATAAAATTGCTATCATGAAAAAGCTTCCCAAAAATCTGTTGTTCGGAGTCGACTTTAAACAGTAGGTTCCGCCACTCATATATGAAATTATTGCACACAATATAGGAAGCTAGGAGAAACTAGGTAATAATTTTGACTCAATGGGTTGAAATGACCAATTACGTACGTATGCATTTACATATGTATTGGATAGACTTGGATCTCATTTAGTGTAGTATTGTCCATATTCATCCAGAAATGGACTTACTTGCTGAAGATGATTTTTTTATGAAGAAAAGACACAGTTACCATCTACTCCAGATCCCATGCAGCGAACACAAGCTGTCATCTATGTTTGTCTATGGTGAATTGTAAAACAGACTGAATTAATGACAACTAATTTGTCAGATGTCGTTTCATCTTGTGCAAGTTCCTTAAGTGTTCATATACATTAAACTGTCTGACTCTTAGCGTTCACTCTTATAATGCATTTTGATTATATTTAAGCATGACTACTACTCATCGATACTGTTAAAGCCATACAGATCAGAGTCAATAACTTCTTTAAAAATATTATATCCAAAGCTCTGCACCAATCCCAAGCTTTTTAAGAAAGTTAGGTTCTAATAATCACACGGTATATTGAGAAAGCTACAGTTATTATTAATATTATAGAGATGACGCTTATCAACTGTCAAAGTTCGTGAGTTTGATTGAATGTTTGATTCATACGCCTACTCATTCAGATTCATAAAGTTAGGAGAGATACTCATAAATGATTTGAGTGATTCGAATCATTCATCAAAATTTACAATCTTAGTTATTGTTGCATTGACAACAAAAGAAAAAAGACACACAAGCAAAGAACACAAAGCAGCAAATAGAGCAAACGCACAAACTTCTACTAAGTACTTTAGTGTTCGTACTCGAATCATACTTATTTCGTGAGTCGTACATATATTGAGTAAAGAAGAGTCGCAATCAACAAGATCATGCGTAGTGTTAAGTATGAGTATGATGAGTACTTCAAACTTTGAATATGAGTAGTATGAGTATGATATTAAAATAAGTATGAATGCGTATAAGCATCAGAAATTATGAGTAAGATTTGAATCTGATCTCTAATACGTACCAAAAAAAGTACTTTTTGTGCTTGGTATTGATTATTGATTTTATTTAACACTTTTACGTAAAGAATACCAATTGTGTCAAACCTTCCTTATGTTTTTTCTTTTGCTGTCTGAGCCTATTTAACCATTTTTTTATTTGTATTCTTTTTAAACTTATTTTCTATGCATTGAGTTTTATATGTGAGCAGTGAGTTACACGCTACAAAAGATACTCGTAGGTTGACATTTAACTCAATAAAAGCACTGTCACTGTAAATATAAAGAAGAAAAAATTTTTTTTATTTAATAACTGTCACTTGATTTCAAATCAGATCAGATAATTTCATTTCATTTCATTTCATTTCGAAATATATTTTGCATACTCAAATATCCAGTCAACCATGTGCACTGTTTTTCGTTTCATTTCAAATGGGATTTACAACAAACCCAAGCTTCTATTGAGTACAAGTATGTGTGTGTGTGTGTTTGTCTGTTTTAAGGCACTAAGAAAGACAATTTCCATTTTGATTAATGCGTCTTTATGCCAACAACTGGTAATGGAAATTAGCAAAACGTGTGAAGGTTTTCTATTTATTTTGGTTTTTTTTCCTTTTTCCTTTTTGTTTGTTTTTGTTTTTGTTTTTTTTTTTAATATTAAAATTTTTAAAAAATCAACAAGAAAAGAAGAAAAAGCCTTGCAACCCTGCTCCATAAGGTGTTCGATTCAATGGAACTGAGTATATAGAAAGAGTTGAAGAAATCTAATGCAGCATCGGAAGTTGCCCTGAAAGTTGGAATCCCCTTGTTCAACAGATTTGATCGTAACATACATACAAACATAATTGGTCATAACAAACCTTCAGTCAGGGATTACAAACCAGTTTCTCATATCACTTATACTGTGTGTGTTAATTTTATACATGAGTGGCGGGACCTACGGTTTAAAGTCGACTCTGAACGACAGTTTTTTTGTGAAACTTTTTATGGCAGTTTTTATATACTCTCAGAGTTTTTGCCAGAAATCTGCTGAGAGACAGGCGCCAAAGAAATATATTTTTAATATTTTCCTTTTAATGTCTGACCTGGGGCTTGAACCGTGGTTTTACGTCCAATATGCAAACGCTAGCTAATAGATAACAGCGACTTCATTGTCACCAATTAGGCGAAATTATTCGTTTCTCAAGTGTCATTGCAAGTAATTCATTGTATAGCCCCGATACTACTAAAATAATGCCAACTTGTTTGATACGACAATCCTAGTAATCATATCTTCATGCAGTATAGGCTTGATTATATTGAATTCTGTCAATCATCACTCAAAACAGCAGATCCCTTTTCTGATGCCAAGGAGATGTTTTCATAAGCAAATCATTCATGATTCCATACAGCTTTCCAAGTTGAATATTCGATTTTAGAATTCCTTTAAGGAACTTCTGGTCTGAGGATCCAGAGTTCCTCAATGGAACCCTTAGCGTTTGCACATAAAGCTCAAAGTTGAGTACGCTGTGCTACATTCATTAAGGGTTCTGCTAATAAATTTTCTTATAGGCTGCCTAGTCACTGCAATATGTTTTAATAAGAGTTCATGGCAATAGTGAAAGCAGAGATTTTCCTTGTAAATCGCTTGATTTACTTGGACAGCCAGGCTGCAATTCTAATGCAAGTTCTAATGAACGTAGTTTCGACATCCGTCTTTTCCCATTGATAACCAGGATTTTTCAAAGAAATTTTAATTCATTTAAAGGCAGTTCTTAAATGGGTAATGGGACCCAAAGGTATCGTGGAAAATGCATAGCTAAAGAGCTAGCCAGAGACGGTAAGGAGCTCTCAATCTTCGACATGTTATTGGGCATAGTTATTCCGATTGCATCAGTTACTTTGGATATTGTCAACTCGTTTTACAGGGAAACTTAATATCGTTGATTGCTAGACTCTGCTGGATATACATAGCTAGTAGTAGAGAACTGACTCACTTCTGCCCTTAAAACGCACGACCAACCAAAGCACATTAGCGATTCTTACGGATCACTGTCTTATTTGTAGGAATGCTGAAAGACTCTGTAATCTGGCTAATGAGTTCTTTAGGAACTAACGGTCTGAGAAGATGGAAAAAACTGTGTGTAATCGCATGCGTCTGTGCCGTGCTCTTATCCTAAAGACAGGCAGGTTTTTGAATTTTCAGTTTCTGACATCTTCGACAGAGCTCTCTAATATAAAGTTTGTTAAATCGCAAAATTAACTTTTGAACAGGGACGGTTTCCTTTATGAAATGTTTGTTCCCGAGGTGGAATTAATTCTGGTATTACAATGAGGCCAACTACTGGCCTAAGTGGGACATCTTCCTTTGATGTTTTGCTTTACAAAAGTTATAATTTTAGTCTCTAGCATAGCCATTTGAGCTCAAGTGCATGATAGACACAACAGTTATGTGAAGAATTTAAAAAAAATTTAATTAACCGGTTTGGTTGCACAGCAAACGTTTGATTGACATTATTTCCTGCCTAAAAATGTTGAGCACTGTAAGCACCACAAACAAGAATCATTATATAGAAAATCATCCATTAAGAGTGCACTTTTTTAACGTTTTCAGATTTTAATACAATCAAAGGCAAACGATTTTGTAAATAGTTTTTCAAATGCCAGATGGCAACCCTATTATTCTAGAACAAGTTGCAGTAAACCATTCGTTTATTATACGAAATGAAAGAGGATCACACAAAAGTATTTCAAATGCTTTTCTATTATTCATTGGGAATAACTAAAGAGAAAACAATTTTGCAATATTTTCTTGGCCTTAATTATTAACAAAATATTTAAAAAAAAAAATTCTTCTTAGACGGAGAGAAAAAAAATTGAATTTCATTTCATTGATGAATGAATTAAAAAACGAAATCAAATAAAAGAAAAAGTCAACATTTTAATCATACGGAAATTGCAATTTAATCGTAATGCCACCACTCCATGTAAAAGAAAAATCAAGAAAAAAAAACCAAGAGAGGAAAGAAGAAAGAAATCATTACTAACCGCGGAAACCGTGTTATTCTCTTTCAAAGGAAAATAATGTTGAACGAAAACATTACTAATCCTTAAAGATTTCCTAAATAAATCATTGAAAGTGCAGGAAACTCAACGGAAACCGAAAGGAAAAAATTGCGCGCTTAAGTCAAATAAAAAAACAAAAAGCAAAAAAAAAACGTTTAAATACGTACATTCAAGTGGATTTCTTGTGAGGCGATAGAAATCCACCGACATTCCACAACAATGTGCCGCCTTCAAAGTGTGTAATCAACGTTAAGAAGAATGAACACACTTTCACAACGTAAGAAGGAAAAATGTCTCCAATGAAATGTCATAATCATAACATTTGTTATACTCAACCAATGTGGCACACACAGGAACAACATTCACCATCCTACCCGCAACGACTTAGCGTTTACCAGTAAAAATTTATGACCGAAAAATTCTTATTCTTTACAAAGGCAAATCAAGTTAAGAAAGATGAATAGGAAGAACGATGAAATAAAATCATTGTTTCACTTTGTTTTTTATGGCGTTTCACTTTATTTGATCTCCACAAATGCCAGAGCAAATACTGTGGCCGCTGCAAAATAATTATGCGAGTCCTGTCTTGGCATTTACAAACATTCACAACGGAATTCTTTGAATTTTTTGCAAAATGTCTTGATTACAATGAAAGATTTTCCTTTTTTTTTTTCTAGACAATGTGGAGTTATGTGGAGTTTCACAACGAAATGTTGAAGAATAGAAAGAAGATTTTACTCAAATTGATAAAAATATTTCATCAAATTTAGTCAACAGAGTCAGAAATCTTTGTTACGATGAGCCTAAATCAAATGAACTGGTATTCGCAAGCCCATAATGAACGTTTTATTGCTACGTTTTCCAGTTTCTTGAAAACGTCTACACCAACAGACAAATTTGAGCAACTTCGCATGGCATTTTCATTCACTCTCACAGTTTTTGCCAAGAGATTGCTGATGGGGAAGTCGCCTTAGGAAATATTTTTCCATATTTTGTTTAGTTCAAGATGTCTGAACTGGACTTTGGACCACGTGCTGTCTAGTCTAATAAGCTAACACACTATCTACAAGACTAATGGGACTTCACTTATTCAAATTTAAATACAATAAAGTGTGTAGTCCATGCAGTCTAGTAGGAAGTGTGTTAGATTGAGTTTCAAACCCTAGTTCAAACATCTCCAGTAAAACAAAAAATTTCTTCGGCGGCTTCCTCTCAGCAGATTTCTGGCAAAAACTCTAAGAGTAAATAAAATTGCCATGAAAAGTTTCTCAAAAATTTGTCGTTCGGAGTCGACTTTAAACTGTAGGTCCCGCCACTCGTGTATAAAAATTAACACACACACAACATAAGTGGTGTGAGAGGCTAGGCCGTAATCCTGACCGAAGGGTTGTAATGACCAATTATGTTATATTTTGTACGAATGGCTGAGAGGAAGTCGCCGAATGAAAAAAATTTTTTTTTCCTTTAGTTTCGTTCAAGATGTCTGAGAGCTGGGATTTGAACCACGGGTTCTTGTCTAATAATAAATCAACTTCATGTCTTCGAATTCAAATAAAATAAAGTGTCGTTGAGATCTCGATGTAATATTTTATTAACTTGAAAGACCTATTGAAGCCATTATGTGTGTGTTTCTTTGGGTAGAGTATATTTGAAATGTTAAATTTTGCGTGACACTGGCTTAAAAATCCGGCTGAATTTTATTGATAGCATGGACTATGGTTGCTTTGAGTATCGCTATAGTTTTTGGTTTGTTCGCATATATCGACGACTTAATAAAACCCCACGTGAACATGTCTGCTAGGATCATTTCGCATGATTTCGGTGTCAGTTCACTTCACAGTCCACGGAGATGACCATGACCTCATATCGCTTGTACAGATTACACATACATAACATAATTGGCCATTATAAACCTTCAGTTAGTATTACGGCCTAGCTTCTCACATCACTTATGTTGCGTGTGTTAATTTTATACATGAGTGGCAGGACCTACTGTTTAAAGTTGACTACGAACGAGAGATTTTTGAGAAACTTTTCATGGCAATTTTATTTACTCTCCGAGTTTTTGCCAGAAATCTGGTGAGAGGAAGCCGACGAAGAAATATTTTTTTAATATTACGTTTTTGATGTCTGGCCGGAGATTCGAACCCTGGCCTTTTGTCCAATAAGCCAACATAGTACCTATTTGATTACGGCCACTTTACTTTGATTATAAATATTAAGCTTGTACAGAATATGTTGTTGAAATCAAATATCGTTGGAGTCCAGATCATGCAATTTCGGCTCAAATAAGTTGATAGTCATCGACCTA
This sequence comes from Sarcophaga bullata, assembly GCA_005959815.1. Classification (NCBI taxonomy): domain Eukaryota; kingdom Metazoa; phylum Arthropoda; class Insecta; order Diptera; family Sarcophagidae; genus Sarcophaga; species Sarcophaga bullata. The sequence goes on from QOCX01000460.1 coordinate 18,903, forward strand.
TAGTGTCCACTGTTGGCCTGGTCAACCTTGTTCTAATATCGAGGAAACAGTGACTTTTTCGGGACACATTAGATACTCTCAGATTTTATGTAAATTAGTGTCGGGAAAAAATCGAAATTTTGTGTTTGTTCAAGTACCTATTCAACCACAAATTGGTCTCACTGCTGAAGAGGATTTTTCGATGAAAATTGGGGGCCAGTTTTCAACATCCATTTCGATCAAACAAATTTTATATTTTACACGTGTTGTTAAATGCTATGTCCATCCATGATAATTTGCCGAATAGACTGAACAAATTACATCTAATCTGACAGATGTAACTTCAAGAAGATGGCCATCAGGAAGCATCAAACTTCCTAAGTTCATGTTGCAGGATACGGTGTTCAGTAAAAAAAATGGAAGAGATACGTATGAAAATCACGGACATTTTACCGCTTGGTGTATAACGCTTCATATATATGCAATCATAAATTAAAGCTGCGGTTATTTTAAGTTATTACCCGTGAAAGTAAAAATAGTAATGACGTTTATGACCCCCCCCTCCTCTCCATTGTTTATGATTAAATTAATTACTAATTAAAATCAAATAAATTTGGTTTTTTCAGCTGTAGTATGAGGGTTCTTAAATATTTACATAGACTATGTGGTGTGGATTTTTTTTTTTGTTGTTGTTGTTGAAGTTATTTTCGGTTCCAGATTTTTTTTTTTTTTGTTTTGTTTTGTTTGTTAATATCTGTGTTTATGAGTCCATAGCATTGTCACGATTTTTAATCCATAGTGTATATTATCATGTGATTATGTGTAATATTGTCGTCATTCTTGTACGTTTCTAGTGTCATAAATTTGAAGACTTAATTACAGAAGCTTAAATAAATGTTTTCATTTAAATGAAGTCAGGCAGTAGACGTTTAAAGATTTTTTAAGAATACAATGAAAACAAAAAATGAAGAAAAACGAATGACTTTAATACTGACAGCCATGTAAGATAACATAGGATAAGAACAAATGGCCTAAAGCTGGCTACTATGATGCACATAATGAGTTTGAAGACACTTTTGCGGTTAGGAAAAGAATTTGCCATCTTGTTTCAAACTTCACTTCAGTCAACGAATGTCTAGTAACAGACTGCAGCAAGCCTAAATAGTATGAAATCAGCTCTTAATGTAAACCCCTTTTTCCAAAAAAGGGAACGGACCCACAACTATTTTTATGAAATCCAGAAAAAGCAAACGACCGCCGAGCTAGATATGAGCAAAAATTTTAAGAGATTTTAATGTCAGAATAGGCATTGTTCATACAGGAAAAAAGCGAAAACGGAATGTCTTAATGCACTTTGCAGCGAGAAGAAGTACGGGACTTAACTAGCCTCAGCAATATACCAATACTATCTGACAGTCAGGCCTCCATTCTAGCACTCAGCTCTCCTGAGGTTAAATAGAATGTAGGATGGAACTGTCGATAAAATAAAGTTACCTTCTGATAGATTCCAGGTCATGTGGAAATTCTCGGCAAGGAGCCTTCATTCCGTAGATGGGGCCAGAACCCTTCTGTAGTATAGGAGCGGATGTTCGTAAAGGTATGCTCAACGATAGGATAGATAAAATAAGTTTGCGGCAATCAAAACGTTTGTTACAATAACAGGAATTTTACGTCATGCGACAGACTATCAAGAAAAAACCTGAGGTTGATAAGCTGTCTTTTAACAGGGCACTGTGAGCTCATGGACTGTAAACTATAGGCACTGTAGACTCACAGTACATTTATTTGGAATGGGTGTTGTCTCAAGCCCAACATGTAACATGGAATACATTCTTGACATCTGTGGGGTATTATCTGTAGGATATTAGTATGCATCCGAGAAAGAAATACTTGAAGATTAAGGCAGGAAATTGCCACGGTAGCTGCCTAGTACATGCATACGTGCAAAATGGGTATTACAATCTTTCAGCCAGGATTGCGATCTAGATTCTCATGCTATTTATAATGTATGTGTTAATTTTATCCACAAATTGGTGGCACCTACAATTTAAAGTCGACTCCGAGCGGCAGATCTAAGGAAAAATTTGAAAAAATTTTTTCTTTCCGCCACTTCCCCTCAACAATCTGCTCACAAAAATTCCGAGAATAAATAAAATTGCCATTAAAAGGTTACTCAAAAATCCCGCCACTCATATATTAAATTAACGCATTCAACATGGATGGTGTGAGATGTTAGGTTGTAATCCCGACTAAAGGCATGCGTTTTCTTGTGTAACAACTGCAATTAATTTTTATTTAATTTTCATTGAATATTTGTTATTAAAAAAAATGTATGACTTTACACTTCAATTCAATTCAAATCAAAGTTATTCACAACAACAATCAAAAACTCATTTCTAAAACGAAATGATTCCTTAACAGACTACTCTGACCACCACCACTACCGCCATTAACTTTTGTATGCTTTTTGACTTATGCTAGAACGAATGTCAAATTCTCAGCTGCTGTTAAACGTCCATCGATAGAACTCGAAATGATTTTAAGCCATGAAAGGCCTTAATTCACATCAGCTTATGTACGATACTTTATCATAACAAAACAATTCCCCAAACAAATTATTTCTCCATTAAGGAACGCAAAGCTTAAATGATGTACATTGGAACAACAACAACAACAACAACAAAATGTGAATGAAAAAAAAAAGAGAAGAAATATGTTTACGAGAGCGTAGATTTTCTATTTTTATTCACAATACGAATTAATGGCGAAATAAAGCAGAACTTTTCACTGACACTGGCACTGACACTGGCACTGGCACTGGCACTGGCTGGGCTATGGAAGTGAATTTTATAATGAAAAACGATAGACTTTCTTTCAAAGAGGATGAGTAGAAGACCATGAGTGTTTGCAAAGCATAATCAACAGCAAACAGCAAATGTTATCAATAATAATTATAGAATAATCAAATCCAAAAAGATAATTACGTTCTTCAGTAAAATCGTTTTTTTATTCCATCTCTCCCGCTCCTTAGAATTTGGTTGTGACATGTTCTATGTTCTTCCCCAATTTTTTTTTTTTTTTTTTTGTGTTTGGCGGATACTTAATATTCTAATGAAAGTTTAATACTCCAACATCTTAAGGAGATGAATAGGCTGCTAACTGTGTGCAAAGAGAATTAAAAATTACAACATTTTGTAGAAAGAATTTTGTGAAACGAAATTATGTAGGCCTTTAAAGTATTGCTTTAGTTGTTCAAAATCTTAATCAATTTTGTTGGTAATTAAGACACAGTGAACGTTATTGATGCCTTATTTTAAAGGGTAGTCGAAGCAAAAAGTTTTCAGAGAATTGTCTGAGAATTGAGAGATGTATGACAAGCATGTGTGCAGCAACATATCGTTTAAATGTTCGCTACATATTGGATGGCATATCTTTATCCGATGGTTCATATTTCCACTGACTCAGAGACATAATTGAGGTTCAGTGTTGTAGTTCATCCTTTATCATCATTCATCTCTTTAAGAAGAATCTTTGCCTTCTTGAGCATACATACATACATAATTGGTCATTACAACCCTACTGTCAGGATTATGAACCTAGTTTTTCATACCATTTATGTTGTGTGTGTTCATTTTATACATGAGTGGCGGGACCTACACGTTTAAAGTCCACTCCGAACGACAGATTTTTGGATACTTTTTAAGGCAATTTTCTCTTTACTCGCAGAGTTTTTGCGAAAAATATGCTGAAAAGAAAAAAATATTTTTTTTCATATTTTTGTTTTGATGTCTAACCTGGGGTATGAACCGTGGCCTAATAAGCCAACACACAACTTACTAGGCTATGGCGACTTGTTGACCAAGGACGGCTGCTTGGTCAATGTCACATGTTTCAGGAGCCAGGAGATGATAATTTTATTTTGTCTACCGCAGTGATTTAGTTTCTCTAGACAGGATCATTCTATTTTCGATTTAACTTCCTATGAGCCGACTGCTCTAATGACTATCTGGTTGTCTGATAGTATTGCTATGTCTTGTCTTTAATACCTCTTATTCCAGTTCAATTGTGCACATTCTTCGATGGCCCACAAGCTTCTCCATAATTTCTGTAGTATTTCATGGCAAATGTTTTCATACTTTAGCTCTTGAATTGTTCTTGGCTAACTGGCATATACTTTTTTTTTCAAATATCCCCAAAGAAAGAAGTCCAGTGGTGTTAAATCACATGATCGTAGTGGCTAGTTCACATTGTCACTACGTGAGATAACGCGGCCATTGAATTTCTTGTGAAAAACAGCATTCGTGTGGCAAATGGAACGGTCCTGTTGAAACCAGGTTTTGCTCAAGTTCCTATCCTTAATTTCTGGTCACAAGAAGTCCGTTATATTTGCTCACCATTCATGATAACTGCTTGACAGACCTCATTTGCGATGAAGTACGGCGAGATAACTCCGTTAGTCATTCTTTAGATGTATCAGCTTGAACCTCCTAGATTCCACAATTTCCGGCCACAAAAAGTCCATTGTCATCTCTCCATAACGAACACCTCATTTGCGAGGAATATAATCCGGCCAGATAACTCCGTCAGCCATCCTTTGTGGGTGTATCAGCTTTTAATAAGCGCTCATGAATTTTTATTTGTATGCGGCAATTTTGTTTGTTAACGAACCTGCTGAGGTGAAAGTGTGTGCCTCATGGCTGAAGATAATTTTTTTTTCCATTCATTTTTTTCTGTTCAATCAACCATCAATCGATGTGTTGGCGGCGCTTGAGTATGCTCTTGAGTCAAGTGAACCTTGTAAGCATGTAAATTAAATTAAATTAAATTAAAAACTCGTATCAGTTATGTTCGCAATAAAGTTGCCGTAGTTTAGTAGGTTCACACCCCAGATGAGATATGAAAAATATAATACTTCTGCGACTTCCTTTCAGCAGATTTTTGGCAAAAACTTCTTAAGTAAATTTCCATGAAAAGTTTATTAAATCTGTCGTCGGAATCAATTTTAAGTGGATTGAGATGCTAATTTCTAATCCTGATCGAAGGGTTGTAAAGACCAATAATGTATGCTGTTAGGTATGAAGCTCGTAAGATTTTCGGCTCTTCTGTCAGGCTAACGCGAGCAACAACTCATATTTTCCGCAGAATGAATTAGTCCAGCATGCATAGGAGCTTCTACACTTCCTACAGACCTGGTTTGCTAACAATTTTCCTTATTGTGGTCACATTTGCTCGATTACTCTGACAAAAAAAAAAAAAAAAAATAGCGAGTTGCACGAAATACCTCTTACGGGCTGCTGTATGCTATAACCCTCTACCATGCGTACAACCATCATTCATCAAACCCTGTAACAAAGAAATGTGAAATTAATGTGCATAAAAAAATTGACGCTGTAGTCGTCATAGTCTAGTAGCTAGTGTGTTGACATTCGGTTAAAGTTCACACCCCAGGTCAGACATCTCCAACAAAACGAAATACAAAGAAATATTTCTTCTACAACTTAATCTTAGCAGTCTTCTCGCAATAATAATGAGAGCAGAGATCAGCAATGAATCGTTTTTTCGCTACTCATAAGTACTCATGAAATTTTGAGTATGAGTGAGTCAACAGTATTGAAATTTTATTACTTTTATTCATTCGTACTCACTACAAACATTGATTTATAAGTACAAGTTGCAATGAGTATGAGTACAACGTTGATATAAAACTCATGTTTGATTCATAAGCCTACTAATGCAGATTCATAAATTTAGAAGAAATACTTATAATATGTACTCATAAATGATTCGAGTTCGCATTATTCATCAAAATTTACAGTCTTAGTTATTGTTGCATTTACATCAAAAGAAAAAAGGCACACAACCAAAAACACAACCTTCTAGTGAGTAGGTATTGTAGTATGCGATTCATACTTATTTTATGATTCTTTTATGTGTTGAGTTATGAAGAGTCGAAATCAACAACATCATGCGTAGTCTTAAGTATGAGCATGATGAGTACTTCAAACTTTGAACATGAGTAGTATGAGTATGATATTAAAATAAGTATGAATGCGTATAAGCATCAGAAATTATGAGTATGATTCGAATCTACGCATCTTTTTGAATATTCATTGCTGATCTATGAATGAGAGTAAATAAAATTGCCATGAAAAGCTTCTCAGAAATCTCTCGTTCGGAGTCAACTTTAAACTGTGGGTCCCGCTACTCACGTATAAAACGAACAGACGCAACATAAGTGGTGTTGGAAGTTAATTCGTAATTCTGACTCATCAATGAACGATTATGTATGACGTTAATGTATGATTTGCAATAAGCAACGTGCTTAATGCTTGCACCAGGTTTTATATGCAAATAAAATTAATTTTGAAATTTAAACTCCTAGTTTAGCTTTAAAAATGATCCACACATCACTACCTAGTCCATGACTTTAAAAGCAGTTTTAATATTTAGAATGGCTTACTGCAATACCATTGTTTTGCTTGGCAGCAGCATTTAAATGCATCAGCATGCATATGAACTTAACAACAACAACAAATTTTTGAAAATTAGTTAATTTGCCTTAAGTAATGTTAAAAATTTCAAACAATTATGAAATTTACTCAAATTAATGTGTGTCAATGCCATCATTATTATAATTTCTTCGAATTCCAATATATGTACGTATGAATTAACCTTTGGTGCATACATACAAAAGTTGTCTTTCAAAATATGAACGTTTATGATTGTTTATTGTTAAAATGGAAACTTAAAAATTAAGAAATTAATTAAAATTATTATATGTATTGTATGGGAACAAATGGCAATCGATTTCATAATAACAACTGAAGGCAGATTGTTATCCTCTTACATGTCAATGAACTAAACTCTGTTACTGTGTTAAGGATCAAGTATCCTTAGTTTCACCCGCTTTAGAACAGCAGAAGAGAAACAATGAAATAATAACGATGAATGATGAATAATTGTACATCTATTGTACATCTATTGTATGCCTAACTAAAGCCTAAAAACGAATCGACGCTAATTAATTCAGTTGAATTGTTCTCTTCCTGTGATTGTTCGAAACCAATTAACACTCATAATAAAGTGAATATTTTATACATAAAATACAATCGTAAAAAAAGTAGTCTACATAACCGTACAATACGATTAATAGTTTAATTTTCAAATTCATTGTATTTGTGTATCTAATTGAGAGCATATCCAACGAACTGATGTTAATTGTTGAACAAGAAAAAAAAAAGAAAAAAACAAGTTTTATGCCAATGATTACTAGTAGTAATGCCTGTAATCAAGACACACACACACACATACATAAACTGTAATGGTATTGGTGTTGGTTATTTAGAATAATAATTTCTACACGTTAATGTATTTAATTTCATAACCATTACTGTGTTTAACGATTTCCAGATAATGCTTTAATTATCTGGACAAATACAATTGAAATTGAAATTTTAGAAGCCGTAAGATATGCTTCAAACATATTGAAAATAATTATTTTATTATACCGTTATACAGTTCATTATATGGTGTATTAGTGCTGTTTTTTGCACACACATTCTCACACAAACATAATTTATTTATTTATTTCTAGTGAATGTGTATGTGTTAGTAATTTATGTACATTGAATAAGTAAATATTATGTGCGTGTGTGTGTTTGTGTGCGTGTGTGTAGATAAATTGAAAAAGTCAATAAATATGCTTGTGAAATTGATATTTTAATGTTATTCAAATATTTGGGCAATAAATGAAAATGAAAATGAAAATGATAATGAAACTTTCATTTATCCTGCCGGTTTGTGTGAAAGTTCTGCAATAATTGATTAAAAAGGAATTTATGCAGATGTATTGTATTCAAAAACACTTCAGTTTTACTCTATACAGTGACAAACAAATGCTACAGAGCAATGAAAAGATTTTTAAAATTATTTTTTAAATCGATTGTGCTGAAAACATGCCTTAGTACTGTGACCATATGGTCTATGGTACTCTAAACATACTTTATATGGTATCTTGAAAAATTTTAGTTCGCTGCTTGATGTCAAAAATGCCAGTTCTCTTCTTAAAACTAGTGTACAAGCAGCTGTTCCCTTTTGAAATTCATTACTGCTACACAGGTTCTAAGAATGTGTTTTGGTTACTCATTCTCATCGTCATAGTATTTACATGTCAAGTTCGAGACTAACAGCTGCCTGCCTGTCAGACAGTATTAATATATTATACCGCCCATCAAAGTACCCTTTCAAAAGCCCAGTTATGAAGCTTAGCTTATGGTATGATGCCTGACTCAGATGTCCTTTCATTGTAATTTCCCAATAAAAGCTTTGATTGTCTCTAATTGACTTGTCTGGAGAATAATCTTTGCCTCCCTTTATCTTTCGTTGAACATCCACAGAAGGTTTCTTTGCCCTTCCACAGCCTGCTAGCTACCCTCCTCGGAAGCACGTCTGCTTGCTTATTGTCACATGATTAGGGACAAGGAGATGTAAATAAAAGTGTTTTGGCTGCATCTACCCTCCTCGCAAACACAGTCGCTGGCTCATTGCCGCTGAATCAATTTATTTTATCCAGAAGGGTTCATACTATCTTCTATTTAACCTCATAAAAGCCGAATACGCGAATGACTACTACACTGTCAGATAGTATCTGTGTTTTATACCGCCTATGCAACTTGAATTGTGCACATTTTTCGTTTGAACATCAAATTTCGCTTGAAAGATATCTGTAAGTTTCCCCATGGTTTCTGGCTATTTCATACTGAGTGTTTTATACAAAAATTGCCGCTCCTTTGAAAATCTAAACATATACCACTATATAGTCCGTCTTTTAGGCTAGTATCCAGCATAGTCTAGTTGTGAAACTCTTCCTGAAGTCGCAGAGTGTACTGGTTCTGTCCAAAGCACAATTACAGAGAACAATGTTAGTCATTCGTATTTCATTTAGGACTAACTATAGTCTTTAAGGCTTTGGTCTTCACTAAGCTGTGAACTTAAAACCATCATAACTTACAGTGCCGCTGTAGGTGAATTTGTCATTGTTCCTGTGATATCAATACCCGTTAGTCTCTGTATCTTGTTCAACTCCAATTGGACAATGAATTTTAAATTCGTTTTATCTGACCAAGCAATGGGCCATAAATACATGGTCTTTGGACTATATAGCAGTTGTAGATGGAGCATTGATGAAGTCTTGGAAGCCTTATGTTTCTTAGTTAGTCTACTCAAATGTAATGGCTTAGCATTCATGTAGACGATGTACGAAAAAAAATCTCGATCTGATGAAAGGTTGTTCTATGAACGAAACCATTGCGAGAGCGCTATCCTTTAAGGTGCTTAAGTTCATAGCATTTGAAAGATTTCAGCCACAGACTGCATACTTCTTACCAGATGACAGTAATTTTTTTCTTCTTCAGATTAACACTCAGGAGATACTCCCAATTCCTTTAGTACATGTGCTGGAATATAGGAAAAATAGTTTATAGGGGAAAGAAAAGAGGGTATAGTGCCCCACAATATTTTTTTTAATGACCAGTGGATATAACATCGTTACATTCTATTTCGAGTTGGTTTTTAGTAATAATTCTCATTTTGTTTTTACTATTGTGAGTAATCACATGTAATGTCAGGCAGATAATCAGACAATAACAAATACCCAAAGTTTCTGATGAGAATTGAAACCACGGGCGCATTACTTCAAGCAAGGCCACAAGCAAGGCCATCAATGCAATGTGTCCCCAATTCCTTCGAAGAGTGAGGCCACTGGCATAGTAGCCTAGATTCGCATAAAGAAAGACCGCATGCGGTCATGTGAGTAGGACCAATTTTAATACGTGAAACTTTCAATATTGCTTATTGGATTATTTGCTTAACGTGGATAACATGTCAGCTGGAATCATGGGTGGTTTAAAGTATAAAGATCTTGTCGGTTTGGGCAAGAAAATCAATTCTATTGTGAATGAGTCGATGATCTTAACTCTACTTTGAGACATTTCGATTATGAACAGGAGGAAGTAAAGGTGCTCAATAACTACTGTACAATACCCTTGGCTTAAGTTTCTTTAACAGAATGTGCCCGTAGAAAGCCTTGTTTCCGAAAATCACGTATTTTTACATACATCTGGCCTATCAGTTAGAAAATATATGTTTCAGAAAGAATTTGTGTGTTTAGTCGACACATGTTACGTGCATACGTACCGTATGTAATTGCTCATTACACCATTTTGGCAGGATTATGACCTATTGTGCACGTTAATTTTTATCTTTCAACGGCGGGACCTATAGTTTAAAGTCGACTCCGAACGACAGAGTTTTGAGAAACTTTTCATGACAATTTTTTATTTATTTTCAAGGCTTTTTCCAGAAAGCTGCTGAGAAGAAGTCTCTGAAGACATATTTTTTCATATTTTCATTTTGTTTTGAGCTGTCAAATCTGGGGGTTTGAACCGTTTGTGGTTTCATGTCTAATAAGCCAATGTACTACCTACTAGACTATGGCAATTGCATAGTTCTTGCAAAATTCTCTCATAAAGGCGCCATACTGAAGGATGTCCAGCCTAGAGAGATAAATAATCTCTTTTGTATGCCCGGGCCAGTTCAGCATTAGCAAAGAGGTAAATTAAGGTATTAAATTTTAGTAATGCCAATTGGAAGGCAGCTCTCCCCCAGTTGCCGTAGTCTAGTAAGTAGTTTACACTCAGAGTTTTTGCCAGAAATCTGCTGAGATGAAGTTGTCGAAGAAATATTTTTTCTTATATTCGTTTAGATGTCTGAGCGGGGATTTGAACCTAGGTCTCACGTCTAATAAGCCAACACATGACCTACTAGCTGACGGCCACTTCAATGCATGTTCCTTTTGCGTCTATTTTTCTATTTCTAAACTAGTTTTCCCTGTCATTTACAATATAAATAGGCTATAACGTCCATAAACACTGCTCCCTCTTCTCTGTCACTCATAAGCAATTATTATAGCTCCGAGTAGGATATGTCTCGTAAATAGGAAAGAATTTGAAGAATGGTTTGTTATGATACTTTTATTCTTAGTAACAGTATGCGCTCATTTGAAGATGACTTTTAAAATTTATTTTGACCAACACTTTTGATATTTCCATGAATAAAGAAGAATAATGTTGGCCAAACTAACTTATAATTTTGAATTTTTTTTTTTTTTTTTTTGTTTTCATTTTTCATTTCAATGTACTTGATTCGCTTTCTTCTCCTTTCTCTACATATATTGTGTGAATATTCTATTTAGAATTGGTATCGAAAGCTGATTGACTATTTTTTGGTATTCAACCGACCGACCAACAAAACAAAATTGAAAATAATATTATAAGAAGAAGTACTGATTCTTAATTTGATTTTATTCCATCATCATATATTGATATTGATTCTAAATATTGTTCGTTCATTCATTCATTCATTCATTCAGCCATTCATTCGTACATTCCCCTGGTCGTTAAGTTTATATGCTGCTGGAATAATTTCATTATGATTCAATTTTTTTATTTTTTATTTTTTTGTTTTCTTCTCAACATTCTAATATTATTTCTTCTACTTCTTCTCCTTGTTCTTCATCAATTTTTGGAATCCATTCAATGGGAATTTATTTTATAAAAAATAACAGAAGAAAAAAACAATTGAAAATCAATATGTTCATAACGTATTTGATTCATGGAAGAAGGAAGAAGAAAATTTAAAATGAAAGTACTTTTCAAATTTCGAAAATGTACGACTATTGCAGCAGTAGATGTGGTTGTAGTTGTATTGGTTAGTAGTTACTGGAGAGAGAATCACTTGTAAAGTTTTACTGACAGAGGTTTAACACTCATTCTCGTTTATTACATACAATGGCTGTCCAATGATACTTACAATACAAACATATTTTCATATAAAAAAGGTCATTCTTCTTTCAAATAAGTATGTATGTATGCATGTATATACAGATTAAGTAATCTCACTCGTACTAAAACCCCGTATTAACTGTATAGGTATGCCCTACTCAGCGATTCTTACGTGTTGTAGTAGAATACTTGTATAGAAATGTTCATTTAAAATATCAACGATATCTTCTTTCATGCTATTTTGATCATACATTTGCATATTTATTGTATTGAATATACATTAAGAAAACAGAAGAAACATTAAGAAAGAAATAGATAAGAACTAATGCAGAGAAAACCAGAGAATACAAAGAATTAAAACATTGAACAATTTAACAGCTTCAGGTTTATGGTAAATTAAGGCGGGCTATCATGTTGTGAGTTTTTTCCATCATTCGGGCTTTGATCATTCGGCATACTTAAAGGTTAATATGAAGGAATTTGTCCTTCTAAATATTATTGATCATTACAACCCATTTAGACAGGATAATAAATTCGCTTCTCACATCAACCATGTTGTAGTAATTTTATCCATGATTAGAGCGACTCATTAGATCATAACACACTTGATAACTCATTAGATCATAAGGCAACACTTCACTTGGACTTTATCCAAAGACTTCCTATCAAAATAATTATAAACACTCTACAACTCAATAGGGATGGCTTAACAAGGATCTCATACACTTGATCCATATTCATACCAGAGACCAGCAATGAATCGCTTTTTTGCTAATCATAAGTACTCATGAAATTTTGAGTATGAGTAAGTCAACATTATTGAAATTTAACTACTTTGCTTCGTTCGTACTCACTACAACATTGATTTATAAGTACAAGTTGCAATGAGTATGAGTACAACGTAGACATCGAACTCATTACCATTCGAAATATGTTTGATTCATACGCCTACTCATTCAGATTCATAAATTTAGAAAAAAAAACTTATAATATCTACTCATAAATGACTTGAGTGATTCGCATTATTAATCAAAATTTGCAATCTTGCATTTACAACAAAAGAAAAAAGACACACAAGCATAAAACACACACCAGCAAACACAGGAAACACACAACCTTCTAGTGAGTAAGTATTGTAGTGTTCGTACACGATTCATACTTATTTCGTGAGTCGTGCATATATTGAGTAAAGAAGAGTCGCAATCAACAAGATCATGCGTAGTTTTAAGTATGAGTATGATGAGTACTTCGAACTTTGAATATGAGTAGGTATGAGTATGATATTAAAATAAGTATGAATGCGTATAAGTATCAGAAATTATGAGTATGATTCGAATCTACTCATAGTTTTGAATAATCATTGCTGATCTCTGATCCATACGTTGTCTATTATGTTTGTTCAAAGTCTCAAGTTCTTGTATGCAGATTCTTCTCCATCTGTCTTCTCTAAATATACGCGGTTTTTCGTTTCCCTTATGGATTTTATTACACAATTTCATGGCTTAATGAAGAATGAAAATTTCAAGAGATACTGTGCGACATCATATGCAAAGGCCTTTGGATAATAAGACGTTACTGCATGACATTGGGTCTGAGGATAACCCAGGCAAAACTAAAGTAGTACCATTTAAAAGCAGAAGAAAACTTCTTAAATCTAAGAATATTCGACTGCTGGGTTAGATAATATCATAGAAAAAGGTAAAACTTCTATGAGTATAAGCTCTCAGGAAAGACAAAATACGGCAGACAGAAAAGCAGAAAGCTTACAGGGAAATCTTAAGGATGCAGTCCAAAAATTGTGCATTGAAAGTACATACCATGATGGTCAGTCCAATAGTAATCTTTGAAGCAAGTGCCTGGTTAGATGTACAAAATTTGTTAACAGTTCACATGGAGTTGGGCAAGATACAGAGACTATCGTGTATTGGTATAGCACGGGCAATATGAACTTCTAGTACAGCGACATTGGAACATCTGTTTAAAAAATTTTAGTTAGAAGCATAGAATAAAAAGTCTAACATGAAATTTAGTAGGAGATTTCGACATATAAGGATTTAGGTGGTTAACAGTTCCCTCCTTAACTGTCTTGGATAGAGCCAGTAGATGCTATAATTTTGGAAAGTGCTTTGTAACGAGACTTGGTAACAAAGATGAGTGAACTGATTTGAAGGGCTACTATTATGTGGCTCAGGAACAGATTTTAGGACAGGATTAGCGGTTTTTTATGACAGAATGACGGTTTTCAATCCAGTAGTTAGTATGGCATGTTTCGGAATAAGCTGCATTAGCTATGTAAACAGAATAAGGTTGTCATCTGCTTCTGCTACACGTCATATGGGAAATCTCAGCAATGGGATTGCAAATGAGAGAAGAAAAGCTTCCACGACGTTGATGGAGCCAAAATCCTTCTGTAAAGTAGTGGCGAACAATTCGAAAGGGATACACAATGAAAAAGAGAATAAAAAGAGGCCTATCTCGAGTCCAACACGGAGATACTTTAACGATGAGGATGTATCATCTTAACACATTATTGGAACCCGTGAAGCATAAATTGATTACAGAAGGGAACCATTGTGTGCATACTAGATTCTGGGAACAGCCAGTAGCGTCCTGAGATTTGTCAGAGTAATAGGTTTGAAGAATATAATTTAGGGCTACCTTAGAAAGTATTAGGGGAGTACAATAGACCATATGGTCTACCATCGATGGGAAATGTTGAAATATATTCTTGAACTCTTCTGGACTTTTTGAAATTTGGGGTAAACTTGTTGCCAGATGTTACAAATACATCCCTATTAGGAAGTCAGTGCCGAAATTAAGGAAATCTGTAGTTAATTCACATCAGCACTCTTTCATTTGCGTTTGCATTTTTCATTGATAGCAGATACCTTACAAACCTTTAATCAAATCTCAATTGAAACCAAAATATATTGAAACTTAAATGTTATTCCGTTGACATACATGTGTATGTATACTATCACTTAGCTCGTATAACAAGTTACTGGTGTCAACAACTGTCAACTGTTATGCGTTGTACATGTAAAATAAAAATTAAAAATAAAAAATAAAAAGAAAAAAACGAACAAAAACTATGCCAACGAACATTATTGTTCTGAAAATGGTGATGGGAAAAAAGTATTCAAAATATGTAGGAGAGTAAGTAATACAAACAAACCAAAGAATACGTATGTAATGAAAGCAGTTTAGAAACATTCCAGTTGAGGTCTGCTGTTGTTGTTGTTAATATTGTAGCAATCCGGCAGCTGTAGCAGTTTTTTCTATTGGACATGAAGTGTGTTAAAAATAGTAAAAGTTTTCTATTTGAAATTCTCTATGATGTGGTTGTTGTTCTTGTTGCCTAAATTTGTTTATTAGAAAACAAAAACAAAAACAAAAACGTAGAACTTGTAGACGACGTAAGAAAAAAGTAATAATTTTATATGCAAATATTAAACATGAAATGTGTAGGAAATAGTAAGTAATAGAGTGTGTGTATGTGTGTGTATAAATTAATTACAATTTATGTTTGAATTTTTAAATTTTATGGCTTCAGAAAAAGAAATTAAAAACTGTTACAATAGATTTTTAATGTGAATCCTGATTTTAATAAAAAATGTTTCTCTTTTTTTTTCTATAAGCAAACATAGGCGCATATTTTATTCTCCCCCTATTTTAAAGCAATTTTAGTTAGCAAATCGTACAAGTTCTGTAAAACAAAACTTTCTTTCCACTTCAAACAAACTGGATTTCAATTTTATTACAAAGTTTTTCGCTTAAGTCCACTGTATAATCCTCAACACCAATTGGTTTTTTTTTTTTTTTTTTTTTTTTGTTTATGAAATGCTCACTTATGTTATTCACCCTTCAAATTTCTACTGCGGCTTAAAAGTGTAGCGGTATGTATATACAGAGGGTGTTTTTTAAAGCCCTTCCTATTGTTAAAATTAAATAAAAGGGAGCGTATAACAGATTTCATCGAAATTCTTTTCTTCTATTGAAAGACAAATTGACGTCATTATATGAAGAGGATGACATCAATCAAAATTATCCTTGTAGTAGGCTTTTCTAGGTGAAGCTCATCTGAAACGTTCAATTTTCCACGTCTCTGATGCATAAATCAGACGGAATTTAACTGATAACATGGGTTAGGTTTACTTTAAGGACCGCTGTGATTCATTGCTTATTCGCCTACAATTGCGTCTTAAGAAAACCCCACAAGAGAAAGTCTTATGGGGTCAAATCCCATGATATTTGTGACCAATTTATATCACCTTTTCGTCCAGTGACAATGCCTTCAAATCGCTTTTGTGCCAAGCATTCAATATTGCTTGAGCTGTGTGGCATGTAAGGCAGTGCTATTGATACCACTTGTCATAGGCATCCAGAGCATCCAACACAGAGACAGAAGAAGTTGGTATTCATTGACATATAAAGCTCGCCGTTGACAGTGGTATTCTGGCCAAGATCACTCTCAAAGAAATGATAACGACGTCAGATCAATATCCACATAAAACTGTGACTTTTTCGGGATATTTTGGATGTTCTTGGATGTCATATGGATTGGTATCTTCCTAAATTCAACAATTTTTTCATTGTTTACGTACCAAATCAGCCTGAAATAGCTCTCATAGCTGAAGATGATTTTTAGCCAATTACTCCAGAGATCTTTTAGTGAATACACACACGTTTTTCTCTATAATGGTCCATGGTGCTTTAGCAAAATAAACTGAATAACTGATAACTTATTTCACAGATGTAACTTCAACACGATAGCCATTCTCAACTTCTCAGGGTCGGCAATGCCTGTTGGCAGACCCTATATATTTTTGATTTCTCGCTGCGAGAAATGTTGATTTGAATGATCTCTTCGATTATATATCGTCCAGTAATCAGTCTTCTGGGGAGTTGGTAATGTTTGTGGCCACCTCCTTCCTCTATTGGCAGTTGGATGTGTTGCTCAGGGGCTCAGAAGGTATTCTTCTTTCGGCTAAGAAGAAATTTTGTACACAACGAAGGAACACCCTTCGTTCTAGCAAGACTTCACACAGAGTTCTTGTTTATCCAAGTAGAGTAACGTCTAAATCCTTTTCAATGAAACTGCTCTAATTTTTTAGCGCGTAGTTCGCTGTTTAGTTTTGCCAAGAGCGTTGAATGCATGATTCGATGAGAACTTGCCTTCCCATGCTTTTACATAATCTGTGGAGCTTATCTATTTCCTCACTTCTTTCAGCTTAGAGTCGTCCTACAGAGGTGTTATCATTTAATGAACTCTTTGATTGTGCTAGCATACGATTGTGATGCCAGTTTCATCAGCATAAAACCCGTTTTAAACTCACAGCTCACGATTTCTATTGGAGTACTCTCGATAACTTCAAGAAAATTGGACTTAAACGCTCTGTTTTCATTTCATATGCATTAAAGTTGCATTGATCGGGCTTTGTTAAGGAGAACCATTGAATGAATTCTCTAAATTCTGGCATGTGTAAGTGCTGGAACCTGCTGGGAACAAATTCTATTTTTTTTATTTTTAATACAAAATGGATTCGTATGCTTAAAGAAGATACACTTTCTTTGATTTTGAAAACCCTTACCCTTTTTTAATTATACCAACTTAGTTTTTAGTTAATTTATTAAATTATTTCGAATTTATTTCAGTCATTTTGATAATGCTTGTATGCATGTATGTAAATATGAACAAATAAATTGATTCGATTAATTTGAATACAAATTAATTGAATTCGTATTTCATTTGGATTTAAAATCAATATTTGCTTAGAAATTAATTTAATTCGTTTACAAATGATAATTATTACAGTAAAGAAAAATTAATTCTTTTGTTTTAAGTAAACATATTAAACGTATTTATATTTCTCCTCTTTAGATTCAATCTTGCATAATGAACTGCAAGAAGTTAGGTTAGGTTAGCAGGTAGCTTGCCTGTCTAAGTTCACTTCAATGAATTTACTTACATAATTAAATGGACTTCAATCAGCCTCTAAATTAACCAAAATAGATCCCGCAAAGTGAATAACAGTTGCAAAAAAAATTGAATTAAATTTAGCCGAGACACCCACCACTTGAGTAAAAGTAAAACTCAATTAGAATTGATTGTCAACCAAGAGTTGCGTCACTATTTCTGATATTGGACTCCTATTAGAGTCAATTAAGTCTCAGATCATCATCTACATTGAAGTTTAATTTCATTTTATTCAAAAAGCATTTCTCCCAATACAATAATTTGCTTAAAGAGTCTTAATAAAGCCATAAGGAAAATAGGTTTTCCATTTCCTAACCAACAATTCGTAATAAGGAAATACATTTAAAACAAGCAATTTCTATTTTGTTATTTGAAAAATAAAATCTTTTAACTGTCAAATGCGTTAAGAGAATTTAAATTGTTACTTAATTCAACGTCTTCATGTCAATATTGGTAAAATATTGGCAATTACAGCAAATTGTTGTCATGTATAAACCTTATTGTCAAGATGTCAACAGTTCGTTGACAAAGACTAGATATTGAAGTAGTAATAACTGCATTGCATAGCATAAGGTATACATTTGTATGGAAGTTTATTACGTCATACGAATTGAAAAAATGGAAAAAATCCACGTACATGTGGTATATGTTGAAAGTCATGCCGTTGTTGTATTGAATAATATTGATCGCTTGGAGTACCAATTAAAATTTCTACAAAATTGAAGAAATTTCTTTAAAATCTTCTAGACAAAATAAGTCTCTAATTTCAGCTGGCAATACAACAAACAAATGCTTGGAAATCGATTACAATTTCTCACCTTGCACAACTGTTTTAAATTTAATAAAGTTCAGAGCCAAAGAGTATAAAACCAAAGACCTAAATGTTCTTCATTCGTACATCAGGCATGTGTTTCAGCGATGTTAAGAATATAGTTCCAGTATTCCCTCATTATCTCGATTGCTAGATAGTGACACATTAAGTTGCAGACAGGCTCCTTCCCTTCACATACATACATACATACATTCATAATTGGTCATTACAACGTTTCAGTCAGGATTACGACCAAATTTTTTACAGCACTTATGTTGTGTGTGTTAATATTACACATGAATGGCTGGACCTAGAGCTTAAAGTCGATTCCGAACGGCAAATTATTTTGAGAAACTTTTCATGGCAATTTTTTTATTTTTTTTCAAAGCTTTTTTCAGAGAGCTGCTGAGAAGAAGTCTCTGGAGACATATTTTTTCATATTTTCATTTTGTTTTCAGATATCAGGTCTGGGGGTTTGAACCGTGGTCTCTTGTTTAATAAGCCAACACACTACCTACTAGACTATGGCGATTGCATATCTCTTGCAAAATTCTCTCGTGAAGGCGACATACTGGCAGATGTGCCTGCCTATTAGGAAATGCCTCTTAAGTCTAGCCTAGAGAAAAAAATTATCTTTTTTGTTTTCCCCGAGCCAGTTCAGCATTAGCAAAGAGGTAAATTCAGGTATTAAATTTTAGTCATACCCATTGGATGGCAGCTCTCCTAGTCGCTATAATCTAGTAAGTAGTGTGTTGGCTTATTATATGTAAAGCCTCGGTTCAAACCCTAGGTTAGACCACAAAACGAAAATATGAAAAATATTCCTTCGGCTACTTCCTCTCAGCAGATTTCTGGCAAAAGCTCTGAGAGTAAATAAAAACTTTGCCATGAAAAGTTTTTCAAAAAAATTTGTCGTTCGCAGTTGGCTTTAAGCTGAAGGTTTCGTCAGCCATGTATAAAATTAACACTCACAAAATAGGTGGTGCGAAATACTAGGACGCAATCCTGACTGAAAAGTTTTATATTTTATGCGGCTCTCTTACTGTATGCATTGTCACAATCAATGGAAGGCTTGGCCATTGAGGCTAGACTACACAAAAGAAAAAGAAAAACTGTGGAGTGCACTGGCTGGTTATCACTTTTGCGGGGAATATGTAGTTTATTTGATAAAGGATGATTCAATTAAAACCTTTTTTAATCAATCAATTGAAAAAAGGCTAAATAACCGATGAAATCATGAGAAAAAAAACCAGCGAAGTCGTTGCTGGATAACTACGCATTCATTAGCAAGCAATCACCTACCGTTTGGATACAGAAAGAATGACGATATTAGGGCGCCAGATAAATTTACAATGAAAAAATTTAATTGACAGAGTTTCCATCTGTGATTCATTGCTAAAACGAAAGGAATTTGAAACATTTCTGAAGCGAATAACTTAGGATAATTAAAAACGATGGTCAGGTACGACAAATTATGTGAAAACTATGTTGCCCAAAGCGAGGTAAAGTTCTGTGGACGACAGAAAACATCTTGTGAATGCTATGTGACCGGTAAGGCTATTGTTTATTGTGCGCTTCTCCAGCCAAGTCATACGATTCATTCTTGATTGAAGTGTAGATATGAAGTCACCATGGTTTTATAGATAATGTGTTGGCTTATAAACAAGTGCACGTGGTTCAAACCCCAACTCAAACATCTCACACAAAACGAAATATGAAGAAAAAAAGAAAAACATTTTTTTCAGTCACTTACTCTCAGTAGCCTTCTAACAAAAACTTTGAAAGAAAATATGTTTTCCATGAAAAATTTTCTCAAAAAAATCTATCAGCATGGAATCAACGGTGTAGTATAGGCAACGCAATTTTAATGCATGAAATTAATACACAGAATATGGGTAGTGTGAGCAGCTAGAATGTATTCTTAATGCCAAGTTTCTTCCATAGGCCTTTGAATAACAATTGTTTCCTATTAATTTCAGTTTTTTCTATGGCATAATTATTAAATTTCAATGGAAATTGAATGAATTTCGTAGATATTTATGCTTTAAATGAATTTATTTCATTTAATGAACCAACCAATATTATGAATTATTCAAGGTTCAAATATGAATTCGATGTAGTGATTAAAGAAAAAAAAAACCCAGAATATGAAAATAAATTCTTCACGGAAAACTTGTTTATCAAATCATAAAACATTTAAATTCAATAGAGCAGCATTTGTATGCTGTAACCATGGTCACAATATGGTTTATAAAGAAAAAGAAGCCAACAGTTATAGAATCAATAAAAAAAGAAAAAGTTGTTTATCAAAGCCAATGAATGCAGCTTTACAACAACAACAACATAACAATCAAAAAAAAAAATCAAAAAAAAATTTACAAATTAATCCTAACACTGTATAGCATATACATACAAACATACAGCGATTAAATTTAAACACATAAAGCGTGTACAAAACAATTTAATGCCGCTTTTACTTTCAACGGTCAATATTATCACGAATTGAAATTGAAGAGCAAGAGGGAAAAAAAAAGAAAAAAATAGAAAACAGAAAACAGAAACCAACAAAAAATAAAATGAAAATAAATACGGATTTTAGCCATTTAGTTAAACCGTCAGCCAACAGTCAACCAGCTAGTCAGCCAAACAACCAAGCCATTTAGCCTAACCCACTAAATCGAAGAGACACGAGTGAGCAAGCAGCACAGGAAGGGAAAGCGTTTTAACAAGAAATTTATGTTGTTGTACGTTTGCCGCATGTATTTCGATAACTGCGTAAATGTATGTGAGTGTTGTGTGAGTAATTTGTTGCTACACTCTGCGTCTGAGGCGTGAGTTACAACTTAAAGAAAAGCAAAAGTTTCGATGAAAAAAAAATAAAAATAAAAAAAAAACGTTCGACTTATAATCACAATAAATTGACATTCTTTACACTTTTTTTTTGTTTTTTTTTTGTATTTTATTTTGTATTTTATTTCGATTCAAGCAAATTAAAACTTGCTAGGGGCACTTTCTCTTTCTCTATATAAATATATGTACGTGTGTGTGTATGTATATATGTATGTATGTGTGTGTGTACGTATCTATGGTATATTTGTCATGTTTATATTGTATAGAAAGATATTTATTGATAAAAAAATCATCAACAATAACAACATCATTATCAACAGCAGCATCAGCATCAGCATCAGCATCAGTATCAGCATCAGTGTATTCTTTCTTCATTATTATAAACGTTCATGTTGTAGTCGCTATAATTTTATTTTATTTTATTTTATTTACTGAAGTATTTTCATCTTCAATAAACACTCATACTACACATAGCAGCATTAAAATATGTGCCATTCAAAGCTAGTTTTTGTTTTTGTTTTTTCTTTTTTCTTAATGATACTCATGCACAGATTTTTCTTTGTTGATATGTTTTAACAATTAGTCTCGTTTGCTGTGTGATGGTCTATTATTTTGGTTTTTTTTTTTTGTTTTGTTTAGTTTTTAAAATAATAATTTAAAATTATTTTTAAAAAAACGATTTAAATTATCATACGTCATGAATTTTAGGAAATTTTTTAAATTTTTCAAAGATTTTTGTTGAATAATAAAGACATTAGGTTATCGATAACTAAAATGAATCATTGGATGATGAATACGATTTTAAGAAACAATAAAAACAATAAGTAAGTTAAACTAAAATAATTATTAACCAAGTATTAAATACAACATGGCATGGCGGTTTAGTCACATTTCAGTTTAATAATGAGTCTCTCAGTCAAAGAACTCTGTGAATAAATTAAACTTATCACAGTTTCGTTTTAATCTTCTTTTTATTATGTCCGAATGACTGCTCATAAATCGATGTGCACTTGAATGATCTAAAAAAAATTGTTCTACTAGAGCGTTAATTGTGCTGTCCTCTATAATTTTACGGACTGTTCTTCACTTCAATTAACAAGTAATTTTTTGTTTTTGGAAAAGTTTTCAAATAGTTTTTTAAAAATCCCCAAAAATACCTCTCAACAGGTTGGAATTTTGTGAAATTATTTTGGTACAACGCAAGATATTTTTTTTTTTGTGCTAAAATTTATCATGACTTCGTAGCACTCATATTTTGAACGAAATCCTTCTATCTTGCGTTCTTTTTTTGAGCTATCAATTGTTATTATTTTTTAGATTTAAATACATTAAGACTCCTTAACTCATCTGATAAAAGACTCAAAGTATCTCTCCACATCTTCAGCCATTTATCTTACAATGGTCCTGTTTTTGCATGGGTGGTGTTAAACCCTATTTGTCAACCATTTTCACGTTCACCTTTTTCGATACTCTGTTTATATTTCCTTATAACCGCTGAAACAGTATCTCCGTCTACACCTGCCATCTTAGCTATGGGTTTTTGTAGAAGAAGCAGATTCATGTTCAAGACAATTGTTCAATGATAAACAAATCGGAATTGAGACGAATTTAGTTAACTTGTTCTTAGTGTGGTCATCGTGGTAGTTCTTACTTCTTGATTACTCATTACAACTCTTCAGTCAGAATTACTACCTAACTTCATCCACCACCTTTGTTGTGTGGTAATTTTCCACATGAATGGAGGGACGTACTGTTTAATGTCGACAGATTTGAGAAATTTTTCATGATAATTTTATTCTACTCTCAGAGCTTTTACGAAAAGACTGCTGAGAGAATGAAAGAAATATTTTTTATATTTCGCTTCACATGCTACGTACTAGACTAAGGCGGAAGAAGGAATATTTGTGTTGAATAAAACCTTTTTTTAATTGAAATGGACGATAATATGACGTTGTTTATAATGCAAAAAAATTCTCTACCAAACAGTCTGTTCATCAAATTTGTGAAATTTTCGTAACTCCCAAGCTGAAGGGAGGAAATTCTTTAATGAGTAAAGTGCACAAGACTTAAATGTGAGTCTCCTCCGATGCTT
The DNA here is from genome assembly GCA_005959815.1 of Sarcophaga bullata. NCBI lineage: Eukaryota > Metazoa > Arthropoda > Insecta > Diptera > Sarcophagidae > Sarcophaga > Sarcophaga bullata. The sequence goes on from QOCX01000460.1 coordinate 42,452, forward strand.
TTCCTTAATCGATATTTACAACAGATCATAACTAACACCAATTAAATCTATTAAAAGTCAAGCCAAATTGGTAGAAAGTCAATTGAAACTACACATTGCTTAAGAAGACTTGATTGTGAATGATTTTTAATATATAGACACTATAATTACGATCATGACAAATAGATTGTCGTACTCTACATACAAACATGCATCATTGGTCATTACAACACTTTAGTTAGGCAATGACTTAGCTTCTAACACCACCCATATAAAGTATAAATTTTATTTATTCGTGGCGGCCTGTGGCCCTAATGAACAATAGATTGTGACAAAATTTTTACAACAATCAGTTACTCTCAGAGTTTAGAAGGAACACTGAAGAAGTCTCCCCTATTGCAGAGCTTTACCAGTCAGGAAATCTGGCTCATTAAAACCTTTAGAACTTCATTTGATAAGAATAAAGTAAGGAATTGTTTTCTTAAAGCTGTGTAAAACAAAGAGAAACATTTAAGAATACATTCATAAAATAATTGACCATTACAACCCTTCAGTCAGGATTAACGGCCTAGGTTTCTCACACCACTTATGTTGTGTGGGTGTTAATTTTATCACTGAGTGACGGGACGTACAGTTAAAGTCGACTCCGAACAACAGATTTTTTTGAAAACTTTTCATGGCAATTTTATTTACTCTCAGAGTTTTGGCTAGAAATCTGCTGGGAAGTCGACGAAGAAATATTTTTTCATATTTCGTTTTGATGTCTGACCGGGGATTCGAACCCTGGCTTTTCGTCTAATAAGCCACTACCACACCTACTAGAGCACGGCGGCTTAACGTCATTACAACACCTCAGTCAATATTACGTTCTAGCTTCTCGCACCACTTAGCTATTTATTGTCTTCCCTATTTCGAAGCTTTGCTAGTACTATAATATCAAATACAATACCAAGAAATCTTGTCTATGAAGTGTAAAGCTGTATAAACAAAGAGAAACTTTTATACGACATTTAAGAAGTTAAACGATATTTTTTTTTATTTTTTTTTTCAAGATGACAGAACTGAAGTTTGAATATACTAGCACTCAACTCGTAAACTAACACACACCTAGTGGGTTACGATTACTTCATCCATACGATATAATATCAGCAAGCTATCTCGCTTATAGTAGCCTACATTGAGACTTGAATTGACAATAAAGGAAGAAGAATACTTAGGTTATTTTTTTTTCTTTTTTATAATTTCCGAACTGAAAATTATTGTGATAATTTTAACGGGAATCTGATGTTAACGGAACATTTGTTTATTTCGACAATGCCAGCAACTGCTAGTCATGTTTTGTTTTCAGAGCACTTGAAGGGCTATAATGCCTTATAAGCTAGAAAATGTTAAAATTCAATTTGATTTAAATAGGTTTTGAATTGTAAAAAAAGCACACACACACACACAACTGTGTTATTTATAAATACATTATAATCCATATTTAGCTCATCTAAATATGGCTGCAAATGAAACCTATTGTCACTGCAACGCTTACAAAGTATTATCCTTGAAATTATAAATTCACAAAAATGAACACTCTCTGTAATACAATAGAACACAAAACAACAATTACTATCATTTACAATTACAACAACAATGAACAATTTTTGTTTTATTCATGCTCTTTATTGCTAACTGCACCCTTTTGCGTTTTGAGCAGCATTCATTCGATCAGAATGGTGGCACCCTCTTTTTTTGTATTGTAAATAGCTTGTGCAACATAAAAATCCAATGTTCGAAAGAGAGCTTAAAAACTTTATTATCACGTTGCCACAAGCGAACCACGACGAACTTATTATGGCATTAATAATTACAGAAGCTTTGCTTGCAATGGCATCGATTCTTTAATTTACCTCTTTTTGTTGTTGTTGTTGTTGTTGTTATTGTAGTTGTGAAATTTCTAATTGATTTTTTATTTTCATTTTTTTTTATTTCTAATTTGGTGGTAGAGCAGTTGTTAAAATTTTGTTTGTGGCGAAATACTATTGGTGTGTGTAGCCCCTCTTTGGCCAACATAATGGCAGAGAAATTATCGCGCGCACAATGGAAATTATGCTCGACAACGATGTCAATACGAAATAAACTTTCTTTTCATTAAACACGTATTTATTATGTAAAGGAAATTGAATTTTTTTTTTTTTTTTTTTTTTTTTTTTTTTTTTTTTTTTTGGAATTAAAGTGAAACTAAATCGAAAAAGTGGCCCAATAATTTTTGGCTTTAGCAATGCCAACCAGCCAATTGGGTATTACAGCAATAACAATAACAAAAAAGTAATAACAATACTAAAGTAAAACAATTTAAATGCAAAAATTTTTTGTTGTTGTTGTTTTGTTTTTTAAGGTAAATAAATAATTTAAAATTTATCAGCCGTCCTATAAGCAAATAAGTTTTGTTGGCCGCAAAAAAATATCGAAAAAAAACCGTGTATTATTACACACGTAGAAAAGCCAATGGTAGTTATATTGCCATAAAACTGTGCTTAGAATATTATTTTGGTGGTAATTTTCATTTTCAAATACTCGTACGAGCATGGCTGACCGACAGGCGGCTTCATATTTCTGTTTATTTTGTGGTTGTTTTTTTGTAGTTTTTTTTTCGATCAACTTGTACAATAAACGAGCACTCTGATAATCACAGATAGACAGACCGACCAGTTATATTAAATATCTATGTATGCATGTATATGTACATATGTATGTATGTATGTATGTATGGATGTAGATCCATTAAATAATATTGTACAGTTAAAATAGGTACTTTTTCTGAAGAGAAATGTTTTTTGTAAGTGACTTCACTCTTCAGGTAATATTAGTTCCTTCAAACGTTTACTGAAAATATAGACTTTTCCTGAAATTTTCCAAGACATTTTCACCGAGATGTGTCTGTATTTCACCGAATTTTTTTATGGCATAATCACATAAGCCCGAGATTTTACAAATCCCCAAAGAAATTAAATCACGCGCAGTTAAATCGCATAATTTTGATGGCCAGTTGACGTCGCCGTATGCTAGTAGGTAGTGTGTTGGTTCAAACCCTAGGTCAAACAACTCCAATCAAACGAAATACGAAAAAAAAATATTTCTTCAATGACTTCCCCTTTGCTGATATCTGATAAAAAAAAAACTGGGGAAAAAAGTTTCTCAAAGGGTTGTAATGACCAATTCTATACGTAGTTGTAGTTGTAGTTGACATCAGAATTTCTTGAGAGAGTTTTTTCTGAGGTCATAAGAAGTTCGTTATTATATGCCTGCTACGAATGCCTTGTTCGGAGGAAGCATACAAAGAAAATTAAATAATTAAGATCGACCGACACAACCGGGGATGGTATCCTTACACCAATAATGTTGGATGTTATGGATGATTTCCGACATCATCTGTCCAGATTGTGCAGATGATATAGCCTTGATGGCTAAAGGCAAATTTAAAGAGACATTCTACGACATCAGGCCTTGAGGCCTTGATATTGTAAATCGTTAAAGCATGACAGTCTGCGTGAGGATGATGAAGGGCAATAGGACAACACTACCATTGTCATACCTACATACATGAGGCGTCGATACAACTTTTCAGTGAGGACTACAAGCTAGCTTTTCAAACCATTTATGTGTGTTAACGACTCCGACCCCGAACGATAAGATATTTTTCATGGATATTTTATTTACTCACAAAGTTTTTACCAGAAATCTGCTGAGAGAATGTGGCCGAAGAAATAGTCAAACTTCGTTTTGTTGGAGATGTCTGTCCTGGGGTTTGAACCGTGGTCTTACATCTAAAAAACCAACATACTACCTACTAGACTAGAATATTTGACTACTGGGTGTCCTATGTTTTCTGAGTATAACACAATAACACAAAACTGAAAACAACGCAAATGTAGTTGGGAAAAACAGGAGCCTAGCTTCCTCTCTACAGCCAAAAGCTGTTCAACAGCTAGAACCTGTGCTATAACTAGAAGCTGTTCAACAGCTAGAACTTGTCTTACAGCTAGAAACTATGTTGGACTTAGATCCGCTGCATATTGTAGTGAAAACCAAATCTTTAAAGAATAGGGCGAGTATGATGGGAGAGAAGTTTAATATGAAATTCATTCGTGATTTAAGGAACCGACTGAACGAGAGCACGCTCCTTAACTGTCCTTTGGACAAACCAGTAGACTCTATGATTTTAAAAAGTGCTTAGCAACGAAACTTAGTAACAAAAATTCCACCTTCAAAGAGGGAATATTGTGATACACAGATGCGCCGAGAACACATGTTGGAACAGGAGCAGCAGTTTTTGGCCCCAAAACGTAATATTCCAAGCAGATGATAATATGGGACTGAATAAGGAAGCTGGATCGGCTGGGTAAGGGAAAGAAATAGGCCATGGAAAAATTTGCGGCAATAAGCCATCAGATGAGCTTGAGAAGTGGAGAGTTTGAACGTCATTGGTGGGACTCAAGTGAAGTGGGTCCAAATGTTTGGAAGGGTTTGCGCCTTGAAACTTTGCTGTACTATAGGCATGGATAAGACTTTATAGAGATACCCTATAAACTATGTGGGAAGTACAACAGATCGTATGACTGCAGTACCATAAAGCCTCTTCAGTACAATAGTAAGACTTGTTACAGTCAGCAGAACAGATTTGATTAATTACCACAATCGAATTTAATTTCGTTGATATTTTCATTCCTTTTCAAGCACAATTCTATTGAAAATTTACCAAATTTAAGCGGCTCAGAATTTTTCTGAATACAAAAAAAAAACCTCGTTTCGTGAATGTGTTAAAAAGTCGGTACGTGTGCAAATAACAACAGCATAACGGTGAAGCCCAATGCAAGCGCCAAATGTCAATAGTTTTGTATGTGAATGCCTGTCTATAAGGCTCTCCTCGTTTATTTTCAACCAACAAATATTGGCGGTTTTTTCTGTTTTTTTTTTTTGTTTTTTTTCTCTTAAGTAAGCAAAAATACAAAACAAAATAAAATTAAAATGCAAAAGGCAGGATGAATAAGGACAAGGAAGAGGAACAGGAAGAGGGAGAAAGAAAGGTGAGACTTTTTCTCTGTGTATTGGTACAATATGAATAAATTAAGTTTCAATTGTTACCGCGATTGCTGTATTCATGTTGCTGACATTGCTGTATTTGTTGTTGTTGTTGTTCCAGTTGCTGCTGCTGCTGCTGCTGCTGGGTATAGTGATGTTGTTACCAATGTTGTCACTGACACTGTCATTGTCATGGCCTGAAATAGTTGTTAGTGAATATGGTGAATATTTGAATGAGTGCATGAACACAAGAATGAATAACAAACGTACTCCATACAGACATACATACATACATATATGAAGCCTGTTGGAGGAATGGTCAAGTTTTTTCGGTTCTACACTTTTTGGTTCGTATACACGTTTATATTTCCGTACTTTTTGGTTCTTCATTCGTTCATTTGTTCATACATTTGGTCGTTTATATGGTTTACTAGCGGTTTTCATTATGTGGCAGCTTGTTTAAGTGTACTTTTGTGAGCGTGTGTGTGTGTGTATGTGTGTGCAAATATGTAAATGTATACGAGAATAATTTTATTCACTTTTCTCCATATTGTTTGACTTCTTTCTTGTATGTGTGAATAATATTTTTTCGCTTTTTTTCCTATTTTTTTTTTTTTGGTCTGCACCCGTTTTGTGGATTACTGTAATGGGGATAAGGGAGGTTAGATACAAACGTAAAGGAATTTTTGCTTTGACAGCATGCTTGCTCATACCACACCGACCCCCCCCCCAGTATTGTTTAAAGTAATGAATTTTTTCACGTATTCGACAATATTTTTTTTTTTTTGTTTTTGTAAAGCATTGCGGTTTGAACCCGTGACTTTTAAATTTTAATTCACATTTTATTTCGGCTGGCTGTCATTGTTGGCTTCTTAATGTTCATTTGAGTATCGACACTAATGACTGTCTACTTAAATGTATGCCTTTGCCCGTATATGTTTGGTATGGTATTGTGTGGGTGGGGATGTCGGTTATTTACTGCCTTTTAATAGAATAATAATGGACATTCATACCATTTGCCTTTTTTCTCCATTGTTCATTGTGCAGTATCGACACTAATGACTGTTCTTACTTAAATGTATGGCCTTTGCCCGTATATGTTTGGTATGGTATTGTGTGGGTGGGGGATGTCGGTTATTTACGGTGGCTCTTTAATAGAATAATAATGGCACATTCATACCATTTGCCTTTTATTGTATTGTACGAATAATATTCCAAATTTGTTCTTCTTTTCTTCTTTTTTTTTCATTTCATTTTTTGAATTTGAATTGAATTTCTTGTCCCATTTTTCCCAAAAAATATATTTTAACGAGACAGAGAATCCATTATTAAGGAGTAAAATTCTTCAAATAGGTGGTAGGATTTCATTTCTTAATCACAACACCTATGATTTTCCCTACTAAGCTATAAGCAGCATAATACCCTTTAAGCCTTATATGGGAACAAAGCAGGATGGTATAGAGCAGATAATAATACTGAAATTTCTTTGTGAAAACCAGGCAAGATGAAGATGAAAATAAATTCGTTGAGCTCAGTTCCATGCAAGTAAATATGAGAATTCAAATGTTGGCTTCTACCGCTTGAAGTGTTGCTGG
>QOCX01000460.1:49800-78408 GCA_005959815.1 Sarcophaga bullata
GATAATCGTAGGTAGTGTGTTGACTTATTAGATATGAGGCCACGGTTCAGATCTTAGGTCAGGCATCTCTAACAAAATGATTGCTTCTTAGCAGATCTCTGGTAAATACTTGGATAGTGAATAAAATTTAGATAAAAAAATCTTTTCAAAAATCTGTCATTTGAAGTCGACTATGAAGTGTAGGTACAATACAACCACGCATGTATAAATTTAACACTCACAACATAGGCGGTGTGAAAAGCAAGTTTGTAATCGTGACTGAAGGGTTGTAATAACCAACTTTTGGCTTTCATTAACTATCAAAGTAAGTCCATCTTGGAAGAATAATGAATAAAATTTAGCACAAGTTTTTGCTTTCAAATCCTAAACAGAAACGAAGCATTTGCCTTGTAAAACAGATTAATGCTTGATCTGTTGATGCAACTCAAAGTAGCTCAAGGTTAATTTTGCTCTCATGCAATAGAAAAAACGTTCTGCTTCAGAAAAAAAAAATTCTTTCAAATGCACTCAAGAAACTGACTTTGTAGTGTAAAGTTTATTAAGCTTCAACACAAAATAAATATGAAAGTGCAACCCTCATTAAATGAAAATAAATAACCAGGCATTAATGCTTGTTTAAAATATGATTTTTTTTTTTACATAAAATGCTTCATTCATTCATTCATTCATTCCTACAAACAATCTAAGTGTATTGTACAACGCATACAATATGAGATGAAAAACAAAATCTAATAAACTCACTTCTTATTCAACACTTATAAACTTTTTATTACCCAAAGATGTAATTAAAGTAGTTTAATTGAAATATTTCTTCTTCTTTTTCTTCTGCTTCTTCTTCTATTATAGTTTTTGTTGTTTTTTTTTTGTTGTTATTGTTGTTGTTGTTGTACATAGAAATCTGCTAATAAAAGGCCATTATAAGTTATATTTTTTCTCTCTTTCTCTCTCTCTCTCTCTCGCTCTTGTTCATTTTTAATGCTTAAGTTGGCTTTATAGTTTTCGGTTTCGTTGTTACTTTTTTTTTGGTTTCTGTTTTCTTTTTAGAAAGTAGAGACGACGTCTTTGCCTGGTTAATAATAAATGACTATTATTATGATCATCAACACTTATTGTCGCACATAAAACTTTTAATTGATATTTGCTACATTGTTTATACATCTACATATACATATACATATATATATATATATATATGTGTGTGTATGTTTGAGTGTATAAATGTATGTGAATTATTTAGAAGCATAAACAAAGTTGCCACAATTAGTGGATTTTTGTTGTTGCATTGCCATGTTGCTTAAGAAATTTATTTGAAATTGAATTACGCTTGTAAGCGTTTTTTATGGAGAAGGAATTTAAGAATTAAAGTCGCCGTGGTCTAGTATGCAGTGTATTATCTTATTAGACATAAGGTCACAGTTCAAACCCATGTCACCAACGGAACGATCCTGAAACAATTTTCTTCTCAGCAGGAAAATTCCTTGTAATGAAAAATTCTTAATAATTAATTCTCGTCGTCCGTGAGGTCGTTGTTAACTGTCGATCCCCTGCCACTCATGTATAAATTAACTGCACACAACATAGTGGTGTGAGAAGCTAAGCCGTAATCCCTGATCTGAGGTTGTAATGGTATGTATGTTGCAAGCGCCTATATTTCTAGAGCCATGTGCAGCAGCACGGTCACCGAAGCATGGTTGCTGAAACGCCTTTTGGCTTCTTTTTATAAGGGGGCCTATTGCAGATGGAACATAACGCTCGTGTGTCATAATCTGCATGATTACTAGGGCTGCTATGTTGCATTGGGCCAAGTACCTGGATCGGCGCATGTTACTAGAGCATATCGCTAGTGACTCATATTTTCTAGACCTAATCCTATTTGGCATTGTCATATTGGCTATTGTTGCTATTGGCATGCTTGCTAGCGGCCATGTTGCTGGAGACCTATTTGGCTAACGCCAGTTCGTAGCGCCCATATTTGCTAGCGACACCTTTCTAACAGCGCACTCGCTATCTGGTTCATATCGCTAATGTCCATGCTGCTACCAGCATATTTGCTAGGAAGCCATGTTGCCTACTAACTAAGTTGCTATTGGCTATGTGTGTATGGGCTATGTGTATGATATGTGGCTATTGGCTACTGTGTATTATGAGCGCTAGCATGTTTGGAGGCCATGTTTGATGATATTACGCAATTGTTGTAGACCACATCGATATTGTTAATGCTTGCTAGCAGTCTATGGTGGCTATTGGACATATAGTTAGTTTCATTATTTCTAGCGGGGCGTCCAGATATCTAGTGGTCATGTTGCTAGCGGCTATGTTGCTTTTGGACATACAGCTAGCGGCCATATTGCTAGAGAACATAGCGCTAATTGCCGTGTTGCTAGCGATCATATTGCTAGCGGCTATGTTGCTATTGGCCATGTAGCTAGCGCCACGTTGCTAGCGGCCATATTTCTAGCGGACATGTAGTGGCCATGTTGCAAGCGGCTATGTCGCTATTGGCCATATAGTTAACAGCCGTATTTATAGCGGCCATGATGCTAGCGGCTAAGTAGCTATTGGCCATAGTATCAGTAGCGTCTCAATTTGGCATTGGCAGTCACAGAGGCACGTTGCTAGAAGCCATATTGCATAGGCTATATTATTAGAGCCCATATCGCTAGTTGCCATGTTGCTAGCGACTACGTTGCTATTGGCCATGTAGCTAGCGGACACTTTGGGGTGGCCATGTTGATAGAAGTGTTGAAAATTATACTGGACTACATTAGTTTATGTTGTAGAGGAGTTAAGAACAAAAATGTGTCAAAACATGGTGTCTCTTTTGGTACTTCGAGATCACTCAAAAGCTTTAGATATTGTTGATCTTGACATTTTTTGTCACAGTAAAATGATTGACGGTCCTACAGTTTAAAGTCGACTCTGAACGACAGATTTTTTAAGAACTCTTCATGAGCAATTTTATTTTCCTCTCTGAGTTTCGTTACAGTATTATCGGAGGGAGGAAGTCGTCTAAGAAATATTTTTTCGCTTTTGGTTTTGTTGGAGAAGCCTTAACCTGGGGTTTTAACCGACGCCTCAAACGTCTAATAAGCCAACACACTACCTACTAGACTATGGTGACTTCAATAGTCTGGCGTAGTTCAATTGTTTATGTTGTACTCTGTAACGTTTCCATAATAAAAATAGCGTCTGTTGTCTCATAACAAACCTTGACACAATTTCCAGAGAATTTCAAGTGGAAAGTGGGGCAACACCAATTACCCAACACATTGAAATTGTTACTGCATTCTATGGCCAAAATAATCTGGCAGCAATACATGTGTGCAACACAACTTATAGCACACATAAAGTCTTCTTTTATTAAAAAAAAACAAGTGTTGCAAGCATTTTACTTGCAACCAAACACATTAGCTAACACATACATATGAACATACATGCACATGCCATTTAATAATCATCACGTATAGGAGTATAAATCTTTATCCATATATTCTCTACACAAATATAACGTTCAGCCATTAAAAAGTCACAGTGTAAAGCAATATAATTAAAAAAACAAAACAAAAACAACAATAACAATAAAAAGCAAACATAATGCAAGAACAACTAAAATCAGCAATAATGGCAACAAGCTTAGGGACAAACACAGAAACTCAAATGGAACTTGTTTCTCTATTCTATTATGGAGACTCCAATTGGTATTGGAATGCCTTCGAAAAATGTCTCGAGACGATAAAGTTTGTTGTTCGCAAACAAATTAGCAGCGCTTGTGAAGAAGACAAGAAATAATATGACATACTAGCATGAAAGAAAAAAACAGAGAGAGTATATAAATAATTGGGAAACTGGGTTTCTGTTGCCGTATATGTGACGTATAACAACTGCATTTTGTTAATGAAACTTTAAGTGAAAAAATGCGACAGAAAAAGTTTTTTTTTTCTCCAACAACAATTACGAAAATACCGGCTATTGATACATACATGCTTATAAATATTATAAACTTGTCATATTCCCGGACATATACATGCGTATGTACTTATTGTATATGTCAGTTTATGTTTGTGTAAGGCTGTGTCCATAGTGTATAGGCAGTATGTGTGAGCACTTAGCATGATTGCATAAAGATTGTACACGATAAAAGTTTGTGGTTGAAATGTTAGGGAAGGAAGTATGAACATGTATATTCTCTAAGATTCTAACTCCAAAAACTGCATCCAATTTCCCTCTACGCAGACTGGTTTGCTCTTTCATTTTCAAGAATTCCCACACCAAACCTGGGACGCAGTAGAGGATAACCATTCCTTGCTTACAGCTTCTCCCCCTACATACGTACACAATTGGTTATTACAATCCTTCAGCCAGGACCATAACCTAGTTTTTTGCATCACTTATGTTGTGTATGTTAATATTTACACATGGGTAAAGAGATCCGCAGTTTAAAGCCGAAACGGAAGGATAGTTTTTTTTTGAAAAATTTTCATGGCAATTTTTATTGTATTTAAGAGTTTTTGCCAGAAATCTGCAGAGAGAATCTGTCAAAGAAGTATTTTTTCATATTTCCTGTTGTTCGATATGTCAGATCTGGGTTTGAACCGCGGCTTGACGTCAATAAGTCAACACATCACCTACAAGACTACGGCGACAGCCCCATACAACCTTTCTTTTTAATGCTCGATGACAGCCTGACTGTCAGATAGTATTGTTTTGTTCTGCTTTTGCACCGCCTATCCAAGATGAATTGAGCTAATCTTTCAATGGCCTTAACTTTTGCTTGCAAAATAGTCGTAAGTTTCCCCATAGGCTGGAATATTTCATTCTGGAACCTAAAACCACCGCTCCTGTTCAAAGATCCGCTCTTGTTCCATCTGTATTCTACCAAATAGTCACTCCTTTTAAAGAATATGCCGCTTGCAGATTATTCCATTAAACGTTGTTATTATGTATCGCTGGAGGCAGTACTCAAAATCATAAAGTCTGCTGGTTCTCTCCAGAGAAGAGTTAAGTAGGAAGATGGCAGTCAATGGTTTTCTAAGGTAGTGAAGTCTCTTTAATGAGTTTAATAAATAGGGTGTTGGCTTATAGACGTAACGTCACGTTTCAGTTTAGACATCAAAACGAAAATATGAAAATAAAAAATTTTTTCGATGACTTCCTGCCAGCAAACTTTCTGTCTTGCAAAACTCTGTGAGTAAATAAAATTGCCATGAAAAGTTTCTCAAAAAATCTGTTGCTCGGAGTCGACATGAGTCCCGCCACTGTATAAAATTAATACAAACAACACAACTGGTGCGAGAAAACTAGGTCCATAATCCTGATTGAAGGGTTGTAATCACTAATTATGTATGTTTGTATATATTGTCTGCTATGACCTAACCACAGGTTCCAAAGCTTGGATCTCTACTACCATGTGCAACGAACTTAAATACAACAGAGCTTCCTGCGCCGCTGTACAAAAGGTTCTCTGATACCAAATGCGTTGGAGTTGTTTTCAGATTCTTTCTATCTGTCGTGTTATTTGCCCCATAGGTCCCTGTTGGCTTGACTTCCATGCTATGCATGAAGTGCATAATACTTAGGTTACATTCCCAGGTTTAAAAGCCTTCTACATGCCACTTTGACTTGACTTGTATAAATAAAAGTTGGATTATAATTTCCAAACAATAAACCCTTAAGAGACTAGAGGTTCACACCCAAAAGAAGAGTGAAATTAGTTTTGCTTTATTCGTTAAAGCTTTTGTAAAAACTTTTTTCAACACAATCTTTTAAATACTCGCACTTTGGCGAAGTTGGGCTTTTGACTCAAATCCACATCAATAAGACACCATAATCTCAATTTGGTATTCATACTACATTATGATGTTGTTGTCATTTTTTTTCGGTCTTTATTTTTCTTTCATTTTAGCCAACTTTTAAATGAAGAGTTTATAATGTGCGTAAATGTGCGACTGTATGTACGAGTATCGTTGGCAAGTAAAAATAAAAAAAATTAAATGAAAAAAATCAACATTTAATTATAATTCATGCATACGTATGTACGTCGAGTACTGTTTGAACACGATTTCACTTTGGTTAACAAAAATAATATCAACTCTATATACATACATACATACATACATACATAGCATACATATGGTATAGCAAATGATTATCATATGTATTCCATATAAATTGTATGGTAAGTAATCAGATTTCTTTTTATTTCTGTCTTTTTTTGTTGTTGTTGTTATTTTTTGTTGTTTTTTTAATAATTATTTTCATACGTCTGTTTGTTAAAAATGATTGAATGAATAGTAGCCTGTAAAGATGGCGTACATTTAAGCACTTAAACGTTTAAAGCATTTTTATTTTTTTTAATAAATAACGGCTGTAATAGCAGTCACATATTATTGCCGTTAATAATTCATGACATCTCTTTAAGCGTTTTTTGCATATGAAATGTTATTTTTCCAAGCCCTCGGCAGCGCAGTAAAACAATCCTTTTTGAAATTGAATTAAAATATTCATGCACACACACAGACACACACACACACACACACTTATTTGTCATATGGCTTGCCATTTTACCATAAAAGCCAATAATGCTCAAAGCTTTTTCCTCCACAGCCAGCACTAGAGTGTTTAATTAAAAACAAAAACAAAAAAACAAAAAAAAAAACAAGAAAACAGTTTTCAATCAGGACCACTTAATGGCAACAATACCATCACAGATTATTAATAATAAATCTGATAATGTTTCCGGTTAATTTCAATGAAAGTGATAAAATGTTGCTTTGACACTGAAGGCTGAACGTCAATGCTTAAGAAATTTTTTCATAAATTTTATACACAATTTTGGACATTTTAATTGGTCATAGAGGTATTTTCTGGTATTTTTTTTTTTTTGTAAAAAAGTTAAGAGAATATTAAAAAAAATTTTACCAAGCAACTTATGCTCCTAAGCTTCTCTCTTCCTTGGCTTAATTGAAAAATAAGACCTTGTTGCTAGCGCCACATTACTAGCTGCCAAGTTGCTGAGACCATGTTACTAGAGCTCATATCGCTAGTGGCCATATTGCCAACGACAATGTTGCTATTGGCCATGCTAACGGTCACGTTGCAGATGCCATGTTACTGAGACCTTATTGCTGGCGACATGTTGCAAGCGGTCATATAGCTAAAGGCAACATTGCTAGTGTCCATATTGCTGGCGGCTTTGTCGCTATTGGCCATATAGTTAGCGGCTACGTTGCTGAGCCCATTTTGCTAGGAGCCATATTACTAGCGCCCATATTGCTAGCGACCACCTTTCTAGAGGCCAGTTCGCTATCGGCCAGATCGCTATTTGGCCAGATCGATACTAGCCATGTTGATAGCAGCCATCTTGCTAGAGACTATGTTGCTAGTGATTAAGTTGCTATTGGCCATATATCTAGCGCCACGTTGCCTAGCGGCCTATTGCTAAACACCATGTTGCTGGAGACAATGTTGCTTACGGCCACTTTGTAGAAGGCATGTTGATTGAGACTATATTGCTAGAAGCCATATTGCTAGCGACTATACTTATAAATACCAAATCGCTATTGCCCATGTTGATAGCGGCTATGATACTATTGGCTATGTAGCTAGCGGCCATATTGATAAAGATCATATCGCTGTAAACCATGCTGCTACCGGCCACGTTGTAGAAGCCATGTTGATAGAGGCCATGAATGCCAAATCGCTATTGCTCATGTTGATTGCGGCTACGTTGCTATTGGCCAGTTAGCTGGCACTACGTTGCACTATTGACCATGTAGCTGGCGCTACGTTGCCACATTGCTGGTGGCCAAGTTGCAACCTTAGTAAAAAATAAGCTAAGAAAAGTAAAAAATCTTTCTTTAAAAGAGAAACAACTCACATAACTCATATAGAAAGATGAAAATTTTGTGTCAGAAAAATTGTACGCCACTAACTCCATTTATTAAGTTATTTAACAAAAACCAATTTCTTTTTCAATAACCACTACTAATGTTCTTAATCTAAATAATCGAATGATTTATACTATAGGGTGTCTTTTTTTTTCTTTTTTTTTGAAGCCTAAGAACTTGAGAAGGTATTTTGTTGCATAGTGTAATTCATCGTAGCAGTGTTTATGACATGGGATATGCTGCATGGGAACTATTTTCGATATGATATTGTAATCGTTTAACGATCTGCATACTACCGCTTTTTGTAGAGGAGTAGTACAGTACAACGATCTCTGATGCCTTTAATATTGGCTTCTAAAACTTCAGCAGAAAGAAAACCAATGAGTTAACATAGTTCCACACTTACGAAGAGAATTGTGACCAGAACAACCTGTGAAGTAGTTTAATCGTAGCAATGTTATGACATGGAATATGCTGCATGGAAACTATTTTCGATATGATATTGTAATCGTTTATCGATCTGCACACTACCGCTTCTTGTAGTGTAGTAGTACAGTACACGATCTACACCAGAAATGAATTCAAATTAAAAAAGATTTTAAAAAATTTTTTAAAAACTTCCTGGCAACCGAATTTTTGATTTGCAACAGTTCACTTAAAATGAATGTATTTTAGCGATATGAAGATAAATAAAGGTAAAAGCGATAAATTACGTTTAATATGATTGCTTCATTCATAGGAAAAAAAGAGAGGAGGAATACTCTCTATATGGTACAATATCAGGATTGAGAAATAAGTCTGTTTTTGTCTAATCCACATAATAATTTAATTAATTCTTGTAATTAATTTACCTAATTGCACTTTTTTTTTAGTAGAGTGTGTAGATTTTTTTACAATTTTTTTTAATGCTTTTCTCTCTGTTTTGTAAAACGTATGGCGCCAGCAAAATAATTAATTTCAGATCATTACTACACAATTCAATCAATTAATCATTTGCCAGGGTTTACCTAAAAAACGATGCTCAATTGTGAAAACAAATCAAAACAAATTTCCATTCTTTATGCGATGGATTAGTGGCGTAATTATTATCATATTCATTAACTATGTTAAGTGTTGAAAGAAATCTACAAGCGATTAAAAAAGTAATGACCATGCTGAGCTAGAAAAGCTTTAGATAAAGATGGTAAAGTGGTTTGTTTGTTGTTAAATAACTTAATACAACAATTCATTACAACAACATAATGCATAGATATATTGAAAGATAACTGTAAATTACTTTATTTAATAGCAAATATGAATAATAGAAACATAAGACAACAGGTATGAAAATAAAAAAACTTATGGCATATGTATGTATCTGCATAGCTATGTATGTATGTATGTACAACTAATACTACTTACACTTCATATGGCTTATAAATGAACAAGAACAACAACAAGAACGGCAGCCGTTGAAAGCCTGAAAGCCAAATTTTGTAGAAAAAAACAAAACGTATGAAAGAAAGAAATGAAAGAAAGAAAGAAATGAAAAAGAAATTCTTCCATTTTGGTTAAACAAGTATGATGGTAACTGAAAGCATAAACGCAAGATCAGTTGCAGACATTCAGTCGTACTTAACAGTTGTGTTCAAAACGCGACGCGCAGTGTAGTTGATCGGCAAACATTAAATAACAAACCGAATTTAAATCAAAATATTTGAAAAATAATTTTAAAAAAAAAATAAATTCCGAAAAATTTAAAATAAATTAAGAAAGGTAAAGAAAATAACAACAACAATAATAAGAAGTATTTTAAATAAAAAAAAACAAAAACAAAAACAAACAAAAAAGAGAAAAAAAAACAAAAGAATATTAAACAAAAAAAGAAAGAGTTTTTTTTTTTTAAATCGTTTGTAAATTGCTTAAGTGTTGGGCTGGCCGTAAGCAGCAAGCAGCAAACAGCAAGCAGCAAGCAGTGCTAGTATTAGCAACTGCCAACAACAAGTTCAACATCAAGTTAAGCTTGGTCTTGTAGTCTTCTGCCAATGTAAAAACGAAGACGCCACTTTAACTTAAGCATGTGTGCGTGTGTATTTGCTTATGGTTTATGGAGAGTTTTTTGGCCAACACTAGTTTTGCTTACTTAGCTGCTGCTAACGCCGCCTTGATACTGAAATTGATAAGACAGAAAAGCATTTGTGCGGTCTACTTAACACTAAAAACCGCTAGAGAAAAGTTTCGACATTATCAGTCGTATTGTATACGACCAAGTGAAAAGTTCATACTTTCGGATAATAACGGATTATAAGTTTATTACCAACATTTGTCATCTGCTCTTTAGTAATAAAAAGAAAAATATTTATTATTGTAATCAAAAAAACAACAACAATAACAATAATTATTTAATAAATTGGTGGATTATTGGAAAAAAAATTAAAAAAAAATAATAAAAAAATAGAATTGTTTGTGTTCGTACCAACAGGGAAATATTAGCAATTCCTCATTATTAAACAAAAACCAAACAAACAAACAAACTCCCACAGGTAGACATAAAATTTTATTGAAAAAAAAAAGAAGAAAAATTTTGATTTTTTTTTTTTGAATAAATTTTATAACCATCATGAATGACTTGAATAAAGAGAAGAAAAGAAAGAATAAGAATATGAAATAAATTATGGAATAAAATAACTCTATTGTGTGTGTGAACTCAATACATAAATTTTTCAATTTTTATTTGTTGGCTGGCTATTAACACGTTTTTAGTTTTTTTTTCTTTTTTTTTTTTTTTGTTCTTTTTTTGACCATAAAAACTTTAAATGGCACAAAGAAAGTGTTACAATATTTATGACTTCTATTTCAACTATCATAGTGTATGAGTGTGAGTGTATATAAGTAACTTTGCTTGGCTTTTAACTTAGCTTTAAAGTAGTTTTGCTTTGAAATTGATTTCTGGGAAACGGAGCTGTTGAAATCAAATTATGTTGTTAAGTATTTAAGAATGATTAATGATTTGTTTTTGTTTTTTGTTAAAGCAAAAACAAATCATATTTAAAGTAAAAATTTAATAAATTAAATTTAAAAAAAAATACTTTAAACGCAAAAAAAATTAATTTGCAAAAAGCCTCATTGATATAGGCAATAATGCAACTGCATTACGAATTGAATTTTTTTTTTTTTTGTTTTTTCGAAAATAAATTGTTTCTCATAACGTGCTTAGAGTAGAGTATTCTTAATTAATTTCATTAGTTTTCTAATACATTTTTCAAAGATTTTTAGTTCAATAACTTTATTCACTGGTCAGAACTGAAATGACAAATAAATTGTTCAAGAAAAAATAAATACGGAATGGCTTTACTAAACACTATTTTTTGATACGAAGTTGCTAGCAGTCAATTTAGACTGGCATTATTTTTTATTGAAATAATGCTCTACGCTTAATTTTTTTTTCAATTTATCCACGAAAGGATTTAAATACTGTATTGACTTTGAAGCCTTTCATTATACTTTTTCGAGTTCTTTAAATCAATCGGAAACGACAGTGTTGGAGTCGTGATAGTTGCACGATGTTCAACTCTGTTTAATCCTCTAAAGGAGGCCAACGCAAAAGTTATTAGGTTTCACCTTCTGCGACAGGAGGAGATCAAGTCTACAAAGACCCCCTCCCAGTATAAATCTTTCATTAATTAACTCACACAACATAAGTGATGTGACAAGCTGGGTTATAATCCTGACTGAAAGATTGTAAAGACTAATTATGTATGCATGTATGTATGGAAATATTGCCCATGGCTTGACTATATGCAGTTTATTTGTGAGCAAAAATTTTGTAATGCGGTTTCTTCTAAGCCTCGATATGCCACTAACTCGTATCTGTACACTAAAGACTGTATAGTTGCAAAAAGAAATTAAACTCTTTATAGTCTAGAGAAGTCAAATCGCACGATCTTGGACGCGATAATTTTATGCGATCACGTATGATGATGCATCTGCTAATCAAATCCAATTCTTTCATTTTAGAAGAAAAAAAGTTGTAACCTTGCTTTACTGACTGTAACGTTGCAATGTTCTTGTTGATCTTGAAGAATTCTGCCGGCCCACAATCAGCACCAAATAGTAGTGCATCCTTTAAGGAGTATTAGCAGCTCGAACTGCCTCTGGATGATAATTTTACGAAATGTATTTTACACAGAGGAACTTAATAATATTCCGTGACTAGGAAGCTTTGTTTGGTTGTTCATCTATTCATAGTGAAATGGCAAATCTTACTAAGCATTTAGAGCATAGTCATTAGGCACGAATATTTCCTATCAATGCAAATAGCAAAACAATCATCATTACATAGTGGACGTATAGCACGGGTAGTATTATCTTTACATTCCCAAGAACTGTGTTTCATTGTACCTCTGCTGTATATTTAATTAAAGGGCTGGTCATTGACCATAATCTCTCATTGAATGGTAGACTACTTAAAGTGTGTTTTGGAAATATCAATCCTGATTTCTCTATTTTTTTTGTGAAACACAAGAATTTTTTTGAAGTTGCCATAGTTCAGTAGGCAGGGTGTTGGGATATTAGACAAGCCTCCATGGTTTAAGCCCCAGTTTAGAGATCTCNNNCAGAAACGAAATACAAAGACAAATTTCTTTCAGCACAAAGAGTGCAGAAGTTTTCTGCACAACCAGTGTGTGTTGCAAATCAAACCTATTCAGTTGCAAATAAAGTTTTCTATTGTTACGCATCCAAAACGTTTGTATTTCAAATGAAAAATAAAATTTAAAAATTTTTATTTCAAAAGCAAGAGAAAACCATTCAAATTAAAGATAAATAAACCGTTGTTTATATAAATGAAAAACTGTTAATATTACTGTTGAATGCCTATAAAAAGAATAAAAAAAAAGAATTCAATTTCTTATTGTTTTTCGATTCTCACATCATCGATGAGATACAAAGTTGTTTAACGATACAATGCAAAAACAAAAAAAAAAAGGAAATAAAACAGCCCAGATAGTAATGAACCATTGCTTAAGTGTAAGAAAGTATGTGTTTTCTTTGCTGATATTTTAAGCTTAAAACGAAATGAAACTTTACTTAAGAATAGCTAATGTATACTATGTGTAGAGTATACGTATGTACGTATGCATGATAAACTATCATCACTTATAAAGTTTTTTGCTTTGGTTTTAGTTTTCTTTTATCTTTTTTTTTTTGGTACTTATTTTCTAGATTCTATTTGATTTTGCTTTCCACACAATACAATACAATACTTATTTAATTTTTAGTTGTTTTACTTGAGTACTGTTTTAAGCAAGAAATTTTTTTGGTATTTGTTTTGAAAGTTAAGGAGTAAGCTCAGCCAAAAAGGAGACTCATGTTAAAAAGAAAATAGAAAATTCAAGAGAAAGGTAATAGAGAATAGGAAATGTGCTAAATATGCTATAGGATATGATGAATACTTGGAAATATAAGCACCAAGTTGAAAAGGTTTCAGGAGATTACCATTTCGAACATGGTAAATATTAATACCAAGTGAAATAGGCTTCAGAAGATTACCATTTCGATTACTCTGAGGCCTTAAAATTTTATCTCGTGGAGTCAACGATTAACTGTTTTCTGTATTTCACTATTGACATTAAGAATACAAGCAATATTAAACAGCTTCATTGTATTTGTCATCATCGTTGGCCGTATCTTCTCGGAATCTTTATTATTTAATGGGAGACCTTTGCGTTTTTGCAAATTCAATCCTGGCCTTTCTATTTATTTTGTGGAACATAAGACCTTTTTTGTAGTCGACGTAGTAGGCATTGTGTTGACTGATTAGACAAGAACCCATGGTTCAAAGCCCTGCTCACTCAATGAAACGAAATATGAAAAAAAAATATTTTTTTAGGTGACAGCAGCCTTTTGGCAAAAACTATGAAAAAGTTTCCTTAAAATCCGTCTTTCGGAATCGACTTTAAACTGTGGATTCCGCCACTCGTGCATAAAATTAACACACACAGCAGTCGTGCGAGAAGCTAGGTTCTTATCCTGACTAAAGTTTTGTAATGAGCAATTACGTCAAGTAAGTTCATGTGAAGAAATAGGAAGAAGTAACGGACTCGCCGGATGTATGTCTGCCACTCATTAAGAAAATTAACATACACAACATAGATGATGTGAGAAGCTATGCTGTAATCCTGAGTAAAGTGCTGTAATGACCGACTAAATCGAGCAAGTTCATGTGAAGAGATATGATCAACTAACGGGCTGGCAGACTGCACGTCCTGTCACTCATGTATGAGGTTAACATGCACAACATGTATGGTATGAGAAGTGAGCTTGTAATCCTGACTAAAGGGTCGTAGTGAGTTTATGCGAAGTGATATGATTAAATGCGGAATTCGCAGATTGTGGGTTCACCGGTCATGTATTGTGGGAAAAGCTAGGATGAAATCCTGACTAAAGGCTGTAATAACCAGCCAAGCCAAGTTTATGTGAAAAGATACTGTAAAGTAAGTTGCTGGGATTATTTAAAAAATAAAGGCCCGACTCATACAGTAAGTCAGAGCGCTTTGAAAATCTTTCGTAAGACTATGGGCGTACGGATGTAGAAACTTCTGAATACTTTTGTTTTGTTAAGAAGAAGAAATTTTTATTTGTTCATACTTTTTTTCCTTGATTTTCTTTTGTATTACTTTCCAGTTTTGTATTCCTCTTCCTCTAAACTAAACTATCATTGTTGTAGTTAATGGTTTTGGCTCTGGACCATATTCATACGTGGTGATTATACCAGCCATACACCATAACACTTCTTCTTCGTATGTGGAACAAATGTTTGGTCAGTTTTTTTTTCTGCAAGTTTTTTTTTGCAAGAAACTTTATTTGCTTTGTGCCACTTTAAAGAAAATGTTCTTGTTTTAGCCACTACAGCGCGTCTTCTGGTCATTTTAAAACATGCACCACTAAGAGGTTTCATTTGCACAAACTTATAAGTTACACTTTGGCTGGTTTGCTTTCTTCTTAGCCAAAAGTGTGTGTATATGTGTGTTTAGTACATATGTATGTATAGATGTATGGATGTATAGGTTTTTGAAACAATAAAGCAAACAAAGAGTATCTGGTTGCTGCAACTACTGTATTGGCATTGGCTGAACCACACAGTCGTACATAATATTTAAAGTGTGTGTGTATTTTAAAGTGTATGTATGTATGTGTGTGATCTTAATGCAACTTCTTACAATTGACCCAGTTGCTAAGGAAAAACTACTTTATTATGTTGTTGAAATGCAGGAAATTTCAACGTATCCTTTTTGACACTCTACTGCCATACCACTATTTTCTAATAACAACTACACAACACTAGCAACAACAGAAAAGCTATAAGAATAATATCGCATACAAAAGAAATAAAAATTGAAAATAAAATAAAATACATTGCCAGTGGTAGTAGTAATAATAAGAAAATACTTTCTTTCGTTTCTTATACATTTTTATATACGTGAATATAAACTATGCATGTATGCATGTGTACATGTGTGCAAAGAAGTGTAGATGACAGGGTAACCAGAAGATGGTCTGCACAATGAAAATTATCAAAATGTCAGAAGATAATTAAAAAAGAGTAAGGTTAGGTTATGTTATCTCTTCGGCGTCTTCCTCTCAGCAGATTTCTGGCAAAAACTGTGAGAGTAAATCAAATTGCCATGAAAACATTTCTTAAAAAATTTGTCATTCAGAATTGATTTTCAACAGAAAGTCTCGTCCCTTGTATGTACAATTAACATACACAACATAAGTGTTGTGAGAAGCTTGGGTGTAATCCCGACATTGTAATGACCAATAAAGTGTGTACTGTAGTATTGTAGGATAAGGCTTAGAATAAAAATAATAGCTACAGCAATTGATCCTTACTTGGATTCTATAAAGTCCTATTGTTACCCCAATATTACTTAAACCACCCTGAAATTATAGCTCTTGTTTGGCATCTTTCAACTACCCCGAGGCTCTTATGAAATTGTAAATTTTTTTCAAATCACCTTTAGCTAGACATGCTTTGCCACAAAATTCAGAGTGCACACCTAGAGTCCAGTGTTTCGTTATCACTGCTATGAGGCTGCATGATTTTTTTTAATCGCCTTTAGCTAGACATGCTTTGTTACAAAATTCTGGGTGTCCAAGAATTCTACTTCTCTGGTAGCCATGTGCCAAACAGCGAAAAAAAAGTTGTTCTGTCGTTGCAGTTGCCGCAGATGTCGTTGTGAAGTATTCCCATTCTCCCAGAGAGTACACCCAGAGGTCAGTTTTTCGTTATCACTGTTATGAGGCTCCATGATTTTTTTAAATCACCTTTAGCTAGACAAGGTTTGTCAGTAAATTCTGGCTGTCCAAGAATTGTACTTTGCAGGTTTCCAAGCTTTGGACAATGACACTTTTTGCAGATCGTTGCAGCTTTTGCAGAAGTTGTTGTGTGATATATCAAGTCTCCCGGCATGAATACCCAGAGGCAAGTGTTTCATTTATCACTGCTATGAGGTTCCTAAGATGAAATCTTCATAAGTGCAATTTAAATTCTGAGTCTGCTATTTATCCATGTTGGGTCCAGATTTGTGTGACATCTCTACAATTCAATGCATTATTCCATGCTGACTCTGTCAATGAATGGAGTTTTTAGTGAAAACATGTAGGACTTCATTTGTATTTGCCGTGGTGCTAGTTTTACAAAGATCATAGGCATTGTTGTTGTTGTAAACAAATGTCTGTTATTCGGAAAATGTTTTTTCCTAAAAGGAACATTGATGCTGAGTTGGCAGTCTATGGGCCGAGTGATGCTCGGGTTGTTCCGTAACTTACATCCAATTGTCTTTGGTGTCTCGCGTCCAAGAACCCAAAAGAGGGTAACCGTTGAAAGCCTCGTTATCTCTTTTAAAGACACCCAGCGTTCCTTGGACAATTTTAGGATGTGATGCACATACTCTCTAGGAAACTAATGGCCACTTTAGTATCTGAAAATATGCCTATTTCACCGTACGATATACTCTGATATCGAAGTCACATGGCGGCACATTTTAAAAGTCATTATTTTAGCCTGTGAAATACTACCAATATCTAGTGGTACAAGGCAACAATGTTGTTCTGAAAAGATTCGGCATTCGACTATGTTGCTCGATCTGTATCCTTCAGTGAAAAAGTGAATGAAGTTTTTCCATTAACATAAACGGATGTGTCCGGTCTTAGTGTCGCAAAACCACGATCGAAATCAAGTTCACGTATCGTGTTACATTGAGACCAACCATACAAGTCGACAAGTTTGTTTGAAACAGGCGTCACATCATAAGGAATGTTGCAGTTATTTTCACAGAAATTGTCTGAAGAAGTTCGTATTACCAAAGCAGTTGTTATGATATGATGCGCCGTGTTAAAGCCTCTTTTTCGCACGAAAGTTGTAGCAATTTCCATACGAATATAAATCAATTGTTGTATGCAATTTTTTCTCCTGTTTTTTCTAAAAGCTTATCACATTTTACATCGTTACACACTGTTTTATTTCGATTTAGTTTTTCAGTTTATTTTTTGGTGTCAATAAATAAACGTTACAAATACTTTTCAAATAATCATTGAACGTTGAATTTAGACAACTATCGAAACCAGCAATTGCTGCAATTAAGAATTTTCTCACCATGCTTATGTATGTAGTCCCCCAATGGAGCATATGTCCACATAAACACACAAACACGCATACACATCTAAATCAAACACATGAACAATTAAGATAAATATGGTCAGCTTAAATGCAAGCATAAGCTAAAGAAAAATAAGAAAAAGAAAGACAAGCAAAACAAGAAGAAGAAGAAAAAAAATAAGATACACATACATACAAAGAGATAAATTCAACACTAACATAATAACCGTAAATACAACAACAATTTCAAGTGTTGTTTCCTGTTTTCATTAAACAGAGTGCAGAGTAAGAGCAAAAGCAAGAGTTTGAGAAAAGAAAAGCTAAAAGAAAAATATTTATAAACATTTAACATCATACACACACACACACGCACATACACATAAATGCATAACATTTCCTTATGAGAACAAATGTTAACAAAGCACAAGAGGACGGAGAAGAAGCAGTAGAAGAAGAGGGGAAAAAGACAAGATATTAAGTGTTGTAGTGCAAAATTGTAGGGTTTTTTTTTTGCATTGTTGTTCATGTTGTTGTTCTTGGTGTTGTTTTCAATTTTAATTTTCTCTTGCATTCGCTTCTGCTATTTACAATATGTACGCTTGAGTGTGTGCATAAGTGTAGTTTTACCGCTATGTGAGCATTTTTTTTTCATCTGGTTTTCTTTTTTTTTTTTTTTTCTTTCTTTCTTCTCTCTTTTTGAAATGAAGTGTCTATTGTGTATTCATTTTATCTCTCTGTACTAAATTAGTTACACAAATACCAACTCATATTCATTCACACACACATTTTGCAGCAATGCATATGGCACAGTAAAATCTCTTATTGCTTGCGAGGCAATACTTACAATGGCAGACAACTTGAAAAATGTATTTAAAGGTACTGTTTACTGTTGTTGTTGCATGTGATTTTCTTTTTTTTTTTTTTTTTCTCCCCGTCGTTCTAACAAATAAGCTGTTTTGCAAGTTTGCCATCACATTTTCAAACATTTCTTTATTCATACTTGCGTACATAATACTTTTTACTATACATTCTGTCAATGTCAGTGCACTTAATATTTCTATTTTTTCTATTTTCTTTTCTCTCTTTTTTTTCTTGTTGCGTTTTATTTTCTGTGCATTTTTTTTATCGAAAAAAAAAAGAAAATGAAAATGAACAGAAACGAAATACTTAACGTTCATAGTTCTATTGCTACAGCTATTCACACACACACACTTAAAATGTTATTTGAATTTAATTAGTTTTGTTGGCATTTGGAAAATGATTTGTAAACAAGAAAATATTTGACAATATTGACACAAATAATTACAGAAATTGTAAAGTAAGGATATCTTCTCTGAAATTCCAAAATTTTTTTCAATGCATGCCACCTATGTCTCTCGATTATGGATTACAAATCAAACCTAAGACTTGGCCAAGAAGATTTTAAAAACACATTTGCAGCTCTAGATTTCATTTAGGTAGAGCACCAAATTTATATTAAAAGTTGTGTAGAGCATTAGTAGCGTCCTTAGAATCCTTTGAAGCAAGTAGAATGTTTATGTACAACGTCAAAGCTTGTAAGCATTTTTTTTTAACTGAAAATATAAAAAACTGAAAACATTTGCATAGCCAGACATCTATACTTGAAGCTTTACTTACATAATTGCTCGTTAGAATCCTTTAGTCACGATTATAACCTAGCTTCTTGCAACACCCATGTTATGTGTGTTAATTTTCATCCATGAGCGGTGGGACCTACAATTTTATATCGACTTCCAACAACAGATTTGTTGACATTATCGCAATTGTGCACTCGATCGAAGATTATACTTAACTGGTCTTTACAACCCTTTAGTCACTATTACAACATAGTTCTTCCCACCACCCATGTTGTGTAGTTTAATTTTTATTCATGAGTGCCAAGACCTACAATTGAATGTTGACTCCGATATACAGATTTCGGACTAACTCTTAGTGGATGGAAGATTTTGCTTACTTAATTGGTTATTACAACCCTTTAGTCACGACTACAACCTAGCTTCTTGCAACACCCATGTTATGTGTGCTAATTTTTATCCATGAGCGGTGGGACCTGCAGATTTATATCGATTTCCAACGACAGATTTGACGAAATTATCGTCAACTTGCACTGGATCGAAGATTATACTTACTTAAGTGGTCATTACACTCGTTTAGTCACGATTAAATCCTAGCTTCTCACAGCACTCATGTTGTGCGGGTTATTTTTTATTCATGAGTGGCCATACCTTCAGTTTAATGTCGACACTGAACTACAGATTTGGAGACTTCATCGTCAACTTGCACTGTAAAGATGCTTTTATTTATTTCAACCCTTTAGTCAGGTTTACAACCATTCTTTTCGCACTACTTGTGTTGCATGCATTAATTTTTATTTATATGGGGCAATACATGCAGTTTAACTCTCTGTTTCCGTAAAACTAATGGTTTTCAAGTAAAATTGAGTATTTTTCCATTCAGACAAACAGAAGTTCATCTGAGTCTATTCGTTCTACAGAAACAGGCCCTAACATCGATCCTGGCTGAGAGGCTTGAGAAGCCTTTTAATGGCAATTTTATTTTACTTAAGTTTTTTCCAGAAACCTGTTCAGAGTAAAACACTGAAAGAAATATGTTTTCATATTTCGTTTTGTTCGAAATGTCTGAGCCAGGGGTTGGTCTTCAACAAACTCGACTAATATGCCAACAAACTACCTACTAGACTACGGCAACTGGACGTTTTAAGCATTATTTGCTTTGAAATTTTGCTTGGAATAAGAGTACAGTCTGATTGTACTGTAGTTTGGCCAGTTTGAAGGTCAACATCTGATCATATGTATGACTTAGGTGTTTGAGAGTTTGAAGCGAGGTATAGCAGATAAATTGCCAGCAATTTATTGATAATTTATTATGAAGCTTGCCTATGTGTTTATATAGAGCCGATATAGCGTAATAAAATTGCTGGATTAATCATTAAATGAAACCTTTTCTTTGCTGAAATTAAATTAAATCTTTAGCCTTCCATTGGTCATAGTCATGCTAGCTTAGTTTAGGTTTAACTGGCAGCCGCCTTAATACAAAAGGCCTGCTGGGATCTTATAAGGGATCCGTCATTCTTTAATAACAAACGTTCTCTGTGAACATCGATTGGATTGTTGTTTCATTTCCTTTGATTTAAAAGAAAAACCAAAATTATTAAATATTTTTCAAAAATTTTCTTTGGATTTGAAGAAAATCAATAAATCGTTCGAAATATGTACGTAGAAAAGATTTTTTTCTAACAAAAAGTTTCTACCTAATCAACTTTCAACAATTTCCGCAAAGTAAAAAATAAAACAACAAAACAAAAAAAATCTTAATAGAACAACAACTAATTGTCAAAGTTTTTTTTTTACTAAAAAAAAAATTTTTAAATATTTTCTCCTCACATGTCTTACATTTCATATGCATACCTAGGCAATGTTTATTAAGATACAGTGAAGGTTAACGAAATAATTATGGCAAGCGCATGTAAATAAACCAGAATGTTGGAACTATTTTCACAACAACAACAACAAAACCGAAAGAATATTTTACTGCATTATTATGCTTTTTACAGTTACAGTTTACGGTTGCTGCATGTAAATTTCTAGCGTAAAAGTGTTATTGTTGATGCGATTTTCTTTCCTTATTAGTGCGTAACTGTAATTTAGTTGCAGTATATGCTGTATGTGCCATTAACGTGCCATTGTTATGAAAAGTTTTTTTTATTTTTTAACCAAAAACTTAATAACATTCTTTTAACATTTTTTTTTTGTTTAGTTCATGCGTTTTTCTTGTTGTTTTCTGCAAGTTTTTCTGCTCTTGAAAAAACAGTAGCATTTTATAAAAAAAGAAACTGAACAACAAAACTATATGCATACATAGATACATACATACATACATACATACTTTGCATTGTATGGTATATATGTACAGGAGGTATATGTATAGATTAGAAATCTAAATGCTGGCACAGGTAATTGTACATACACACAAGCATATGCATGTATTTACTTCGAAATATATTTTATACTTAACCTACATGCACATACATAGTTTGGAAAAAAGCATCTCGGTATAGGGCACTCTACAGTTGACTTTTGAAAAGAATAGCAATTTTGGAGGAGCGTTGGAAACATTAGATGCAGTTCACAAAGGAGCTAAGGCCAGTTGCTTAATTTTGTAAACTAAAAAGGTCTAAAAAGGGTACAAACCGCTGAAGTCTAGGAGGTAGTATGTTGGCTTATTAGACAAGAGTCCGTAGTTCAAACTCCAGCTCAGACATATCGCATACAACGAAATATAAAAAAATATTTCACTGGGAGACTTTTCTTAGCAGCCTTATGGCAAAAACTCTGGGAGTAAATAAAATTGCCATGAAAAGCCTGCTCAAATTTGTAATCTGGGATCGATGTTAGAACCTGTTTCTATACAACGATTGCATATAGACAAACATCTGTTTGTATAGATAAAAACACTTAATTTTGTTTGAAATCCATTAGTTTTCCAGAAACAGGATATTAAACTGTATGTACCGCCAATGACAGATAAAAATTAGCGTATACAACATGATTGCTGTGAGAAAATAGGTTGTAATCCTGACTAAAGAGTTGTAAAGACCAACTAAGTTAGGTAAGATCTTCGATCCAGTGCGAGTTGACAAAGACTTCACGAAACTTGGTATTCAGAATTGATATTAAACTGTTGGTCTCGTCAGTTCAAGATAAAATAACGCGTGCTGTGAGAAGATAGGTTGTAATCCTGACTAAAGCATTGTAATAACCAAATAAGAAGGTAAGATCTTCGATCCAATGCGAGTTGACAATGGTTTTACCAAATATGTTGTTCGGTATTGGTATTAAACTGTAAATCTCAGCATTCATTAATTAAAATTAAGGTATACACCATGAGTGCTGTGAAAAACTAGGTTGTAATCCTTGCTAAATGTTTGTAATTACCAATTAATTAAGAAAGTTCTCGATTCAGTACAATTTGGCGACGAATTCTCGTTCGAAGTCGACATTGAATTGTAGATTCGCGACTTATGGATAAAATTACCACACACAACATGGGTGATGTGCTTAGCTAGGTTTTTATCCTGACTAAATGGCTTGTAATGATCAAGTAATTAAGTAAGATATTCATTCCAGTGCGAGTTGGTAATGATTGCTCCAAATCTGTACTTCGAAGTCCACATTAAACTTTAGACCTCGGCACTCATGGATACAAATTAACACACACAACATGTGTGGTATGAGAAAAGAGGTTGAAATCCTGACTGAAGGTTAGTAATGACCAATTAAGTAAGTATGGTTGCGACAGCAATATTTTCCCTTGAAATATTCAGCATAATCATACATACATACATAATTGGTTATTACAACCCTTGAGTCAGGATTTCGAACTAGCTTCTCACACCACTTGTGTTAATTTTATACATGAGTGGTGGGTCTTACAGCTTATAGGCGATTCCGAGCGACAAATTTTTGAGAAACTTTTCAACACAATTTTATTTATTCTCAGAGTTTTAGCCAGATATCTGCTGAGAGGAAGTCGCCGATGAAACATTTTTTTTTTAAATTTCGTTGTGAGCGACATGTCTGACCTGGTGGTTTGAACCGTGGCCTTACGTTTAATAAGGCAACATACTACCTACTAGACTACGGCGACTCAACATGATCATGGAACCATGATATTGAATTCTGAGAGGAGTATAGATTGCATTTAGCATAACATGCTTCAATTCTCTTCAAACCTTCAAGATTTTCGTCTTTTTCCCATTACTAAAGTTTTTCATTTTCATTCCTCTGAAAGCCGCATTTTAGGGCATTCGAAATTCGTTTTTCACCTTATGAAATGTCATAAAAAAGTTTCATTCATTTTTTTCATTGGCTGTCGTTGTTTGTTTTTTTTTTTTGCTACAACGACAAACGTTCCATAAACTAACAAAATTGAACTTTCCGAACAGCATTGGCATAGTAGAACAACATTGTTAGCTGTCGTAGCATTGCAAAAGTAACAACAACAACATCTTACATAAGTAGCAACACTAACAACAACAACAACAACAACAACAACAACAACCATAACAACATAAACTAATAGAAAGTAAAGAATGAAAAAAAAATGGAAAAAAGGAGGGAAATTTTTTTTCTTCTTCTTCTCATGTAGAACTCATGTTCAGGTGGTTGTTTCTAGTGTGTTATAAGACTTTGTACAAGTTAGCAGCTGAGACTTTAGTTCAGGGAATTATTGATTAAAACTTTAGTTTTATTGTTGTTGTTGTTGTTGTTGTTGTAATTGTTCTCTTTCGATTTGCTTATAAATACAAGGTAAATCTTTACCTTGTTGTCACTGATGTTGTAAGTCTTTTAAGGTTTTTTTTTTGTTTTTCTTCTGTTTTTCAAAGGCAGCAAACTAAGCAGGCATTTACTTGTAAATGCAAAAGAAGTATGATAAAAAAAAACCAAGAGAAAAAAAATAAAAGAATTACAATATATCAGTGAAGTAAAGAGAAACTTTAGCAAAAAAAGAAAAAAAGCAGGAAGAAAACAAAAAAATAAAGAAAAACCGTTTAAGAGTTTTTAATGAAAATAAGTTTTGTAATCAACAAATACAAGTGGCAACACAACACAACAGCCAAAAGCAACAACAACAACAGCAACATCATTTGTCACAACACACAAAAAACGATTGCCTCAAGTAATTACGTTAATTGAACTGAAATCGTATGATAAATGAAATTGAAAAAGTTTCCCAAATTTCCTTTTTAAACACCATTCCAAACCCTCCCCCCCCCCAACCATAACATTCTAAAGTCAGGCAAAGAAAAAAATTTAATTGTTTATAGTGACACTAAAACCAGCAAAGCCAATGTCTAGACCAGATGGAATCTTGTTTTGCTGCTTTTCTTATGAGTATTTCATGTTAAAATTAAGATTTTTTGCCCATACAAGCAAATGTGTGCTCCACTTACATGATAACACACATATGAGTACACACATGCAATGTACGAAATGAATGTCTAAACATGCCAATTACTTATCAAGGCATCTACACTTCTTTCTTGCCACACATACTTAATTTGTGCACCAGGTATACATATAATCACTTATAACCGCTTTCACTCATGGTTTATGTTTTTTTTCCTTCTTCACATTTCTTTCGTATAAAAAAAAAATATGAAATCAGTGTCAGCCATCCACCAACAACCCATTCAGTCAGGCAGCCAACCAGTTAGTCAGCCAGCCAACCAGCCAGTCAACCAGCCTGTTATGTGGTATTTTTAGTTTGTATTAATGTGGTTGAATATTTGGAACAGAGATATTCAGCATAAACACACTAAAAATGGCATACCCAAAACGAAATAAAATTCTTGGACACCCCAGAATTTACAAATCAAAATTAGACCTAGCCACAGGCGATTGTTGAGAAAATTCAAAACTAAATCATAAGCTTTCCAAATCGTATAAACCAGTTGAGAATTATCATTTGAGAGTTATGACGGAGATAGCGCCGATCTCTTAAATTTTTGTGTGTCCTGCTCAGATAGGACCTTTTTACATGGCCCAAAGATAAGTCAAACGCTGTACTCTAGTGAGGCGACTTTCCGGCCTTATGAAAAAACAGTCTTTAAGCCAACAAAAATGGCGTTTAATTTCCAAACAAAATTTTTACCAATTTACATACATACATACCATAATTGGCCATTACAACCCTTATCAGTCACGGATATCACAGGCCTATAACAGCTTCTCACACCACTTATGTTGTGTGTTGCTAATTTTAGTACATGAGTGGGTCGGGACCTAGCATTTTTCAAAGATTCGCCTTCTCGAAACGTTACAGACATTATATTATTATTTTGAGAAGCTTTCTTCGATATACGCATTTGGAGTTGGTTTCTGGATAGTAATAAACTAAAAACTGGAGATCAAGAAGTTTTCACGCTCAGAAGTCTGTCTTTGAGTTGGGAGGTTAAAAAATCAGACACAAGAAGAAAGTATGCTATTTTTTATTCCATATTTGCTCGTTTCATTGGTTATATATGAAAATATTTTGCCAACCAATGGGGATTTGGAGTATTCTATATTACATTATACCCTGTTGGCCATATATATCGTCCTAATAGCCAATCACGATAAATTATATATTTTTTAAACTTTTAATTGTAATTTAAATGATTAAAAATAACTGACCATATCCCTAGACTACCGGAGACAGCTACCTACAATCTTAACCCAAGCACGTGACTAAAATTTTAAAAATTTTTTACTATCTTTTTCCATAGTTGGATAAAATAACATTTCTTCCCCGACATAAGAATCCCTCGGCAACATCCAGGCTCCTAGGAGCGCCAGGGCTGAAAGCGTGTTTGCAAGAGTGCAGTTTTATTGGTACTTGGGCAATATAGTCATAACATATAATATGGTAAAGAACAATAACCATGAAAAACAAATTGACATTTACTATTGCTTTAATGCGAATACCGGGCTCTATGTTATTCCTAAACCGATTACAAAAATCTCTACATAATATTCAAATAATACAATACCACATAAGCAGGCTGGTTGAACCTGCATGGCTATTTGGCTTGGCTGACAACCTGGTTGGCTTTGCCTGACTAGATGGGTTAGTTGGTGGGATGGCAATCCGAAACAGCTAGATTTAATTAGGGCCCATTTTTTTGTGTTTTTAATACGAAACAAAATGATCTTGAAGAAAGCCGTATCACAAACAATAAACCAATGAAATCGAAAACGGATATAAAATTATCTTAAAAAAGAAATGGATTTGTATTAAAAAATGCAAAATATTTAGCAAATCTCTTGGCGCATAAACAAATTTATGGCTAGTTATCGCCTATAGGCAAGAACAGAAGTGTAGGATGCCTTGCATATAGTAATTGGCATTTTTGAACTTTTTTAAAAAACAATTTCATTTTCGTATCTGAGATCCAATGACTTTTAACCCTTTAAACCTTAAACCTATGGTGAATGTACGTACGATCTGTCTATATCTATATCAATAATAACCATACCAGCTGTATCCAGTCTTTATCAATAATAGGTACGATTATACAAATCATTTTCGATCAACACATTCAACTAAATCCAACGCAATATATATATGTCAATGAGTATTTTTAAACGGTCAAATAATTCATGCTAATATTTCTAATTTGTCGTTATTATTTTTTTTTTTTATGAGCAAATAAGGGAAAAACAAAATGGCATAAATAATCAATTCATAATATATTTTTTTATTTAATATATAAACTTAGATCGCTATTGGATAAGATCTTATTTAGTGGTAGTTATTAATTTTTATAATTATTTGTTCAATTGTTAAACAATTAACAGATCAATTGATAACATCTATAAAAATTATAGAAAACATTGTTAAGAAAAACTATGAACAATTTCCTAGAAGAAATTTTGATTGCCTTTTCCTTGACGTTTAGGAGCCACTTTTAGTGAGTGATCGATACCGTTGAATTTCATAAATGATTATTAACAAAAAAATAAAACATTTATTGTAACATATTTATTTTTTATTTAAGTTGTAAGTGTTACTGTAGCCAATTTAGCGCTGGTAAAACCATTGATCGTCCCCGGTCAGACATCAAAAAAAGAAATATGAAAAAAAATATTTCTTCGCGCTTCCTCCAGCAGAGATCATGGGGACTGGCAACTATTCAGAGTAAATAAATTGCTATGAATATTTCAAAAAAAATATGTCGTCTCGGAAAGCCGACTTGAAACTGTAGGCATCCCGCCCTTCCGATTATAAAATTAACGCACACAGCATAAGTAGGGTGAGCAAGATAGCCGTAACCCTGACTGAAGGGCTGTAATGCCAATTAATGCTATGTACACAACATTGATCCGAGGCTAAGATCTGCTATTCCGTGCTAGAAGCTTAAGGTCTATATCTTCTAATCACTTGCAGCATATTGTGGTAATGCAGAAACCTTCTTTCCTGCATTAAAATCTTGCCAAATCTATTTTTGGTAATTACTTGGTAAAATGTATAAAAGAAAACGGCGGTTATTAAATAGCAAGTAAAGTAATACCAATTTAATTTCCTTGACATTTACAGGATCTTGTAACAATATTGAAAACATGTGTTATATGATTTGTAAATCACAAAACCTTCTCACATTCTTAAGCTTTTGTCACATCTTAAAAAGTTAAGAGAAAAAAAAAACTTCAATTCTGAAGAAAATAGTTCATAGAAATTCTAAGTAAAGTAGTTTTAAACTGCTAACGACTCAAATTTCCATCATAATTTCTAACAAATCGAAAGGAAAATCAACAAACAGCAATGCCTTTTCATCGTATTTTCGTAGCAACACTTTAAGCAGTTAGT
This sequence comes from Sarcophaga bullata, assembly GCA_005959815.1. NCBI lineage: Eukaryota > Metazoa > Arthropoda > Insecta > Diptera > Sarcophagidae > Sarcophaga > Sarcophaga bullata. The sequence goes on from QOCX01000460.1 coordinate 77,716, forward strand.
TCATAAGGAAATACAACCTCAAACTAATATCTGTTCTACATACATACATAATCGTATTGAATGTTACGTATTATGAAACCTATTATAAATTGATAATTTTTCAATAGGTTTTTTTGTACATAGAATGTGCTAAAAATTAACATAATTCGCATAAAATTTCTTCGGATTAAATACCACTTTGACAAATGATTCAAAAAATAATCATTTAATTGTGGTTATAAATAAAAATAAAAAAAAAAAAAAAATGAAAGAATAAAAGCACAATCAAACTTAACACTTTATTACATTCGTCAATCAGTTGCAGTGTGTCTGCTCTATGGACAAGAAACCCGGTGCAAAAAGAACCTGTCAAACTTCAAACCACAAGCGATTAAAAAAAAATGTATCATCAGGCGCTCTCATCGATCAGCTTTCATGCAAAAACTCTGAAAGTAAATTCAAAAATTGTCCATGAAAAGTTTTCAAAAAAATCTGTGCTGTTCCGCCCAGTCCGACTTTAAACTCTTGAAGAGCCTACGGTCCAGACCTGACCGACTGTCGTGTGGCTTAACGGCTTTAACAGTGCTTTTTTCAGAATATGTTAGTAGCTTTGTGATTTGCCTGGGCTACATACAACACTATTATACCTAAAGTGGCAGAAAAGGTTCTTTCATATTCTGTCTAAGGTGGCCATAAACTGGTAATTGGATTTAC